>JAUMHP010000057.1:7052541-7076795 GCA_032361065.1 Enteromius trimaculatus
TATATATATATATATATATATATATATATATATTACACTGTGAAAATCAATAGTGTTTGTCAACTGTTTAGTTAAACAACAATCTCCTAAATATTTTCTTTTGTGTTGAAAATAAAAAAGAAACCGGTTTAGGACAACTTTAGGACAACATTCATAATGGGGGCATGTTGTTTCACTAATAATACTTTTTTTTTCAGGGGCAGAAATATTTTTATTATGAAATGGGAAAAAATTCTGACCCGAGTAAAGAAGATAATGTGCAATTTAGGAATGCATTGACCGTCCACCCAGTGTCCGATCCTGAGCAGATGTACAGACTTCACAAACACTTCACTGAGATCGAGCTGCAGAAGACTTATGAGGAGATCGAACAATTGCAGGTACCCTTATACTAAACCTGTGCTGACTAATACTGAAGCCAGCCTAAGAAAAAAAAATCTACCTTTCCCTTGACCTTTTGAGTACTGTAATTCATTATGGGCTTTTTGTAAAGGTGTGCAAAATTGCTAGCACTTTCTTCTTTGATTTTCTAAGTGCTCTGGTAATGTGCATTGTGACAAATTTTCAAATGGAGGTAATAACCTGCTCATCAAATACTTTAAAATGCTTAATCTTTTCCCACGCCTTGTTCTCTACTTTTTTTTAATAGGCAGAAATAAAAAATGTGAGCGTGGTGGCTTTCGAGGGCAACCGTAGTGCTTTGTGGCCAGTTGGAATCAATCCACCCTTTGAGCCAAAGACTCGTTTCGAGGTCCTCCGTTGGGATTACTTCACAGAGGATCAGGTTTACTCCTGCATCGATGGCTCTCCGAAATGCGAGCTCCGTGGAATCGATAAACTGGACGTAGCTGACGTCATTGAAACCGCTATGGGTGAGCTGAACAAGAAGTACAAGCCCGTTCTTCACCTAAAGAAGCAGCAGCTCATTAACGGATACAGGCGCTTCGACCCCACCAGAGGGATGGAGTACACCCTGGACCTCCAGCTTGAGGTGGTTAACCAGAAAGGACACAGTCGCTCCATCACCAAGAGGGTCCACCTGGTCAGGCCTCTCAGTCTCATCGAGATCATCCCCATGCCTTATGTTACAGAAGCCACTCGAGTCCATATCATCCTCCCTGTCACTCTTCAAGACCGAGAGCATGTTCAGCAGTTTTTGGAAGTGTACGCCACAAATGCGTTTGAAACGAGTGAGAATGCCATTTTGACCTTTCTCTTTATCTACGATACAATCGAGGCCCAACAGGTCAACCAGAACGATATCTTCGGCAGCATCAAAGCGCAAATCGGTGCGTACGAGCACCGGTATCCTACGGTCAAAATCCCCTGGATCAGCGTTAAAAGCGAAAGTCCCTCTCAAATCAAATTCATGGACATCATCTCCAAGAAGCACCCGGTTGACACGTTGTTCTTCATTGCCACTGTGAAAACCAGCATCAACTCAGAGTTCCTCAATCGCTGTCGGATGAACTCCATCAACAATTGGCAGGTGTTTTTTCCCATCCATTTCCAATACTACAATCCCGACATTGCTTATCATAACCAGCCTCTTCCCAATACAATGGATTTGGTCAAAGAGTCCGGCCTCTTCGATCGCAGTTCCTTCACCGAAGCTTGTTTCTACAACTCCGACTACATGGCGACTCGGACGCGCATGTCTTCGGATGTCCAGGAGAACGAGGAGATCCTGGAGAACCTGGATATGTATGACATGTTCGTCAAATACTCTGGCCTCCATGTTTTCCGAGCAGTGGAGCCAGCCCTCAATCAGAAATACAGCTACCAGCCATGCAATCCTCGACTTAGTGAAGATATCTACCAGAGGTGCATGCAGAGCACCCTGGACAGCCTCGGATCACGCTCTCAGCTCGCCATGCTGCTGTTTGAACAGGAACAAGGCAACAGTACTTAAAACCAAACCCTGAAGATCTTGAGATGACTGAGAGGTTTGTTTTTGGTCCATCGGGCTGATGCTAGTGGCTCGTCTGTGTAGTCACAGTACTGGGCAATTAAAAATGCTGTCGGTACCAAACGAAAGACTAGTAACATTTGAAATCTATTTAAAAATAGCAGATTTTTAGTGACAACAGGATTTATGATTTGCTATCTTTCTCTTTGGAGCAGATTGGTTTATGTTGGCTCTTAAAGCAAGCAGCTGTTAGCTGTTGAAATGATCACTACCGTAACATATCTAAATCGCCGTGCCTTCACAAATATGCTGTCCTTTTATAACACTTTGTCTTGTCATCGCAGACACTTTTGCTCAAGCTGATTTGTTTGAAAGATGTTTAACATAACAGGGTTTTTGTTGTATGAAGGCTCCTAACACAGATGCTTCAGTGTCAGTTAACCCTCTAATGTTAGCTTGTTAAATCTAAAGCTGATTTTAACAAGTTAAAAATCATTGTCTTACTCACCATTCGTGCCAAAAACCAAATGTAGAGACAGTTTATTGAAAGTTTTAAACACTATTTTGTCCAAAGCGTTTAAATCAGTGTGGTTCCATACTGTATGTAAGTTATGCTTGAATTCTGAACAGCAGAACACAGATGCAAATGCCTGCATGTCAATTTTAAAAAAATTTTTAACCATTGAAACCGCCTCGAAGAGATTTTTCTGATGAAACAAGTTAACTTTTGCACTAATACTTTCATAGCAAGTCCGTGTTCTATATCAGTAATGCTGCACAATATGCCTGTCAAAGCATTTCATACGGTTCCGGAAAGATTATAGGATGCATTACATGGTTCTAGTTAGTTCCTGTGCTGTCTACCATAGAGGAGTGCAATACTAGTGCAATACTGTTCAGATGGTGAAGCGTATTGAGCCTGCTGATGGAAACACTCCAGATGAGTTACACGTTTATTGAACATATTTCTGAAGATGCACTACAGAGAGCCTCTATTACGTACCATTCCAAACACTTCACAAAACAAAATGTGTTTTCGTGACATTATATTGGGTTATATAAGATAATTCCGATTTGTTTGTTTTGCAAAGTGAGTGTAAAAAGGCTGTATCTATTTTTGTGGGTGTTTTTTTTTTTGTGTGTGTCTGTTTCTTGGTACATGTGTTTACTGTATTTACTTAGTGTTGTGTTCAAATGTTGTTTTTTTTTTTTTTTTATTTAAACGATCATAATCTCAATGCAGTACACTGACAACATCTTACAAAAGTCTTGTTACACAATATCATGATGCTGGATGTCAAATGATTTTGCGTATAAGAGCTGTGAAACAGGTTTTACAACGTGCTATGTTTTGTGTGTTTTTAAATGACACATGCACAACATGAATGAACGCATCACAAAATAAGCACAGGTTGAAGCCGCTACTGGCCTTTAGGGGTCAGCAAAGGAGCACGGGATTACCTGCTCTGGATCTGTATAATTTCACAGGACTGTTTCTTAACCTCACCTTTGTTGATTTTTTTTTTTTTTTTTTTTCACTAAATATTCTTTATAAATCTATTGTGTTTTGTTTTAATATTATTGTACAAAATTTTTAATAAAGACTTTATTTTAGGGCTCAGATAAACATGGGCGCTTGTCTCTTACTTGTCTCCTTGGTGCTGTTTATATTGCATTTCATATTTATTTTCAAGTCTAATTTTCTCGCTAAAGAAACCAGTAAGTTAAACGCATCTATCATTCTGTGGACGTTACTGCAGCATTAATCAAAGGTTACAAATCAAGACCAATAGGTTCCAGATTTCAACATCATTCTTAATGAGATGCTGTAAATTTTCTCCTCTATATATGTCCTCTTTTTAGAGCTCTGAACCACACACACGCTGCCTTTGGGCACAGAGTAAACCCATATAAGCACCAGGCAGCTGAAGTCAGCAGTATCTAATTATACACCACTCATTTTTACATCACTGGAGTTTTATTCCAGCCTAACTTTTGCACAGCAGCTCACTTGTATAACAATTTACGTCCAAGATTCACTTGCGTTTTTGTCAGTCCAGACATTGTGATACATCATTATCAGTGGGATGCTGGTCTTGAGCGCAACATTAGTCAAAAATGTATATAACACATCAGCAGTGAAAGATTTTATAGCAAACAGGAACATTTTTTTTTTTTCTGTCTCTAATGGCTGGCAGACTCTTAGAGATTCAGCAAATACTTAAATTAACTAAACAAATTTATATATCATCTTAAAGTCAGAGTTAACCCTAAAATTAAATTTTTAAAAACCTTAGTAGGGAACAATTCTCACTATTGACTAGTTGCTTAACTAGCATGCCTATTATTAACATATTCATGACCATATTCTACTTCCCTAATCCTACCCAATATATAAACTTAAACTAGTAATAAGCAGCAAATAAGGAGTTTGACACAAAATTTGTAGTTAATGGTTTGCTAATAGGAAGATTTGGAGCTTAAAATAAAATATTACCTAATTTACTTATGCACTCGCATTACAAACTATTACTTTCTTCTGTGGGACATAAAATACTTTTTTTGGTCTGTTGTTTATAGAACAGAAGTCAATGGACACAAAAACTCTTTGGTTACCAGCATTCAACCAAATATAAGTGTGTGTTTTACAGAGAAAATTATGTTATATAGGTTTAGAATATGTCAATATGTCAAATCTTTTAGATTCAACTTTTTTTATATAACTTTGCAGTTTGTCTTTATAATTTTTTTTCTAATAAGATATGGTTTTAAATAAAGAAATGCTTGTTGCTTAAGCTGTAAGTTGTAATTTTAGCCTTTGGCTAACATTTTACTTTCCCCCCATGTTTTTATAAAGTAAAAGGATAAATCAACATAGTTTTATATGGTAACATGCCATGTATGCTGTCAAGAGTTTAAGTTGTACTGAACCCAGAACATTCCTTTAAGATGTCCAGCATCCTCAGTGGAATCATAAACCATCAACAGCACACGATGTGGAGTGCCTATATCTCAGTAACCAGAACCGAAGTGATTAATTTATCAAGATTTTATTTTTAGACTCCAGTACGTACCATTATTACATTTATAAAATGTGTTCTAACAGAAACCACGGTCATAACAGCAGACCTTTATACAAACTGTATTATGTGTTCTGTGTAGTCTGGTATACAGTCCATTAGGTTCTGGAGCGTAATGGGTAATTAGCCTGATTAGTCTTGATGCCTTTAATCGTGTGGAAATCTCAACAGTCTGTTTGCGCTATATGCTGCTTCAGTGCCTCATTTTATGGCCCCCTCTCGGAGCTAAATGGTGGTCTGGCTGGCAAAAGCGGGTGGAAAAAACAGCATGTCAAAGTTAAAGCAGCGTAGCACGGTTTTAAAAATACACACATAGAGCTCAACACTGCACCATTTGGATCAGAATAAAACTGATGTCTGAAGATGAAACATTTCAGATGAAGGAACATTACAGTTTTCTGGATCAATTTTTCTTTCTTTTTTGCCCCTCCAAAGCTCAGTATTAAACAACTAACACAGCCATCCAAACAAGACAAAGACAAAGGCTGTACAAAATTCTCAACAGAAGAATCCTGGGGCCTTATTTCTAAATTTCACAGAATCAATGTTAGATCAAATTTAGGATAGTTCCTGCACAACATTTTATAAATGTTAAATATGTAACTTAGTGCACTTTTCCACACGTTTTGCCACAGTTTCAAAGAGAAATTTTCACTAAGTGGCGCTAAATCACAGGTTCAATCCATGAAGCCTGGCATGTTTTTATTATGTTGATATAGGTATGTATTGCAGTGGTTCAGAATTGAAATATCAATGAACTGGTGCTTAAAGTCATTTCTTTTGGAAACTGATATGTACTGGTTGGTACGTATTTTTTGTCTTGCTAAAATGTGCACCAAGGTACGTTTATGCCGAGAGACCACAATCGGATTGAATTGGAATTTAAAATACTTCAGCAATGGTAATGCATTCCAAGTTATGGACCCAAGAAAAGAAAGGCGCAAATATTAAATCCATTTACTTTGTCATAGAAGTTGTGGTCGAAAACTCTTTCCATCCCCAGACGAATTACTCTGTAACTGAATTAAAAAATTGAGAATTTGCTGGAAGAAACACTATACACAAAAAATGTGGGTGATTTTTAATCCACTCACGCACCAGCGCTACATGGTGGAATTGGACATTGTCCCAAAACACAAGTTGCTTCGGTTGTTCCTGCTGTGCCTTCAGTATTGCTCTCTTTTTACTTTCCTCTTCCTACGTTCTCTTCTATTTCTCCCTCATAATCTTCCACCTGAAGTATTTTTAAAAAATGATGTAATTTGTAAGAAATCACAAGTAAATACAATCTATGTGGGAAAAGATTGCTGTGTTAATTGCTTGACAATGGTGCAACACTGACCTCAGTTTAGAGAAACATTTAATTAGTGTGGAAGCATCTACATCCTCCTCCTGATTCAGATTTGCCTTTGTGATTGCACAAAATTACTGCCATTTGCTAGAAAATACTTTCCACACTAATGGCAAGGACTTTGAAGGATAGTCCTCTTTGAAAAGACCTGTAAGTCGTGCACACGCAATTGCATTTCAACATTTGGAGCAATTCCTTCTGCACAGGTAAGATAGGCCACAAATGCAGAAATATACAACTGTGCATGAGTGCATGAGGTTGACAGATAATGCCAAATCAAATCTGAGTGATTTGTTCCAGTGCAACTTCTGGACATGCACTGGTTTGTCAGCTCTTCCACTTTCACTGCTGACAGCACAGTTATTTATGACAGTAAACTGTATTATTATGCATAGCCGACACAGTGTGCCATCAAAACTCTGACTGGGAACCTTTAAAATGTCACTGTGATACAGTTTTATGAATGTTAAAAGCCCATATTAGCCATGATTACTTTTATATGGATGGAATATATGCGGCATGTTTTTGATATGACATCCAAATGTGAGATTCATTCCAGAAGATATGAAAATGCAAATACAGAGGAACTGCAGGAGAAAATTGAGCATGTGTGTGTGTGCAATACTATATAAATAATTTACTTGTATATATTTCTGCTAATTTTAATAGCACAACCTTTAAACAATGAAGTCTAACATACATCGTAATAAATTATAACACCCATTAAGCTAATAAATTCATCAGACATTAATTATACAAGAACTGCACCTGAAATGTCTGATTACAAAGTAATGCATTTCCAAAAAATAAAATAAATTAAATTAAAAAAGGTTGGGGTGCTACACGGTTGACTTACAGTAATATCAGCCATATTTGAACACCACAAATTCAATACCGGCATTTACGCTATTAGGACTGTTGCTAAAACTGAAACGTTTTTTCATCTTTGAATTGTCATTGAGTGTCAGTTCTTGCTGAATTGTTCGCACACAGAATAGCCGGTGGTTTCTGATTGAAATGCTTTGCACATCTGGCCTTTTGTCAAAGAGACCACTAGACATTTCACAGCTAAGAACCCTGAGAAAAACTCATTAACTGACTTTTAAACGTGAAGCCATACGCTGGGGTGCATCAGATTTCTCATACTTCGCGAGTGTGCTAAGCAAACCCGGTTTATCATCCTCTGTGGGGCCGCTGCACTCCTTCTCATTCAAAAGTGAAACTAGGAACATAAGGTCTCTTTTATTAAACACTTTTGGGAGGACTGGGAGAGTGGATCCATCAGCTGATGGATGGATGAAACAAACCTTTTCCATATGGTTACCGCAATGGTTCTGGTCGGCTGGTTGGCTTTACTGTACACATCATTTGGCTCTCCGTTGGGAAGTAACCTCACAGAAGATTATGTTGTTACTGCTAATGACACCCATTACCACTCACACGTTACAGCTCTATAAATAACATTACAAAATGTTTTGGATTATTCAATATACTTTAAGGTAACGTAATCGTAAACCATTTGAGATAAAGGAAACATTTACCAGACATATCCAGTAGAGATGGATACATATTACTTTTCTGAAACACTTAAACTATTCTACACCGTCCCCATGATTTCAGAGAAAGAGTATACCAGAGTAAAGTTATTTCTCTTACGCTCTGGAGCCTAAGGGTTGATAATCATGATTCAAATACATCATTTACATTTGTAGATTAATCTGAATTATAATATTTCACAAGATGAGAACTCACAGAATAAAACTCTAACAGCTGACAAAATATAAAGTAAGAATGTAATGCTTCAAACAGGATCTGGAGTATAAAGTGGCTCTAGATGTCATGCAGTCTATGCCTTGATATAGTAGAGGCCCAGTACCAAGGTATTCAATGTAGAAATCGTAGAGTTGCCACTGATGTCACTTCCTGCAATAGGAGGCAGGTGGTGGGGGGGGGAAAGGACAGGATTTCAGAGAGTCTCCTGCTGGACCGCAATGTCCGATCCGTTCCTAGAAGTGAGGGTTTAGAGTTCGGCTTTGGCTGTAGCTTTAACTGGTGACAGCGAGAGAGATTAGCACTGAGATTTGAGGGTCTTTCATTGTGCCCACCTTCAGCACTGAGAGAACTCTTTCTCTAGACGTCAACAGCAATAGACCCGCCAGACGGGTCTTCCTAGCAGGCAAAGTCTTCGAACACTCGGTGGTTGGTACGGTGGTGGTGATGGTGATTTGGGAGGATGGTGTTAGCATAAGCTCCCTCCGAGTGGCTCCGGCTCATCTCGCCCGAATCCTGACAGGAACAGAGAATGTCAGACGGGATTCTGCAAGGATACTTCCACTCCTACATCTTACACACTGTTAGGTTGGGATAATAAAACACCTCTTATGACTAAGACTGTGACTCATTGTTTAATCTGTGTTGTGATAAAGCCAAAATCCACTCGAGGCTGAGTGTTAGAGTGGTTTATCCAATTTAACCATGGTAAACTCATGGTTATGCACCGCCTTGAGTGGCTTATTGCAGCTATGAAATGGTGGAAACAGTGTCATGATTAAAGACAGTGAATTTTTGAACTAATAATATCATAATGTAAAGAATTCTGCCGTGTAGTCTCATGGTTTTATTTATAAGCAGTTCATGTGAAGTGCAGTAAGCAATTTAATCTGCTTCCTATCAGACAGAACTAAAGGTCACAGGTCAGTATAGTCTACATATTGGCTATTTTACAATGGCTTCATCATAACTGGCATAAAAAATGACATAAAACTGGCAACTCTCTAATGACTGAACAATCTTGGGTCAGGACCCATGGCCATGTGTTGAATCAAATTAGTTTTGTGCATACTCCATTTCTCATGAATACATGGGCTCTGCCAACAACTGTGTTCTTCTTCATGAACAGAAGATCGGATTGCAATAAGAACAAGGAAGATTTGATTCAATCCTGGGCTTAGCAGACAGCCTGGCATCCCAATCATGGCTCAATATCCTGCTGCTGATGTTATATTTCCCTCTGGGCTTTGTTCCTATTCACAGAGTTGATCTGGGCTGCATAACACTAACGCTCCAGAGATTAGCATGTGGCTCACCTTAGCTTTCATTTCCTCCAGCTTTACTGTGGCGACTGTGCTGGCCTGTTGCTGCTGCTGGGTTTGCTTTTTGTCATCTCTTTGTGACCTGAGCAAACGTTCCAACCTGTGTTTGATCACCTAGGAAAGTGAGGGGGAGTCAGGGTGAAGAGGGCAGCAGGAAAAGTAGGACAAATGAGGGCTATAAACAGAGTTTAGCAGCATCAGCAATTCTGTTGCTCAGCTCAGGGGTCTGGCCTTATAAGCTCTTATGGGAAATACTGCGCACAAAAAAAAAACAAATGCAGGAGAAGAGCTATTGGTTAAAATCAATGGATGCGGAATTGGAAAAGAGGGCCAAAACAATGCCTGCTAACCTCGTATACATAATCCAGAATCTCCAAGATGGTGAGAACACTGGCTCCTATAAAAAGACCCATTTGCCCACCGATGTCCCCTGAAATAAAAGTAAACAAGAATGAGTAAGAGCGATTTGAATATTTTCTTAAGCAGTAATTGTCGTTTAAAACATCCTCTCTCATATGGCATATTTCTGACTGAAACATTGTTATTGTTCACTAAAAGTATTCAAAATGTTTTTGTTAATTGGAATAAAGCTAAAAGCTTAGATGAACCACTGAAATGTTGAAGAATTAAAATGACTGAAACTATAAATGAAATACAAATAAATGAAAAATAACAAGATCCAATAGCCTGTGTGGCTTGAAATGATTCCAAGGCATTTCAAAGAGAAAGAAAAACGTTTTTATCATTTAATAAAATTATACAAAGACAAACATTTTTCACTTGGGAACAATGTGCACCAATAAACTGAGACCAGGAATGTGCTTTAAGAAATTTCTCAATTTTCATTTCAGTTTATGATCAGAAATTCTTAAGTTTAAAAGCAATGAAAATTACATTAAGATGAAATAAAGTATTAAAATGAACCATAAGAGACCCACCTAATAATCCGGCAACGTCATATGCTTTTTTCTGTTCTATTGTTTCGTAATTTAGAGCTTCAAAGAAAATGTCCAAAACAAGAAAGTTGTCTCTAAAACAAAAGTACAATAAAACATTTTTGTGTAAATCGTACATTTTCATAATCAGTGCAGTATTACAGTACATCTGTTGCAAACGATATTGAAGGTGAAAAGGTTGCCACACCTGATGTATTCTTCAGACTTGTCGTATTTTCTAGACAGGTAGCGAGCCGAGCCTTTGCTGGGGATTTTAACCATGGACAGCTCTTTACCATAACGTGTCAGGTTACAGGGAGTCTCACACGAGCATGTGTCACCTGAACTTGTCTGTAGCAGTGCTGCGAAGAGGACACACACATCAGTATAGAGCAGCAGACAGATGTGTGTGTGTGTGTGTGTGAGCAGGTGCTCCAGCCCACACCTCCATAGCCATTCTTCATTCATCAAACTAATGTGGAGAGATAACACCAGTGCTAAATAATCATAAAATGCTTGAAACACACTCAGCATGTTGTTCAGATTTAATTTGGTTCCTGAAGGGCATCCAGAAGAGCGCACACACTAATGCTCTCATGCTAATAAATTTGGCAGATTGTAAACAGAATACAACACATATTTAACATTAATTCCCTCATTTTTAGGATAAAATTTAGTAGAAATGCCATGAAACCGCCTATTTGATTTAATCAAGCTTCTCAAAATTTAAAGTTCAACTACACTTTTAAAAAAGTCTCTTGGTACTCTTAAAAGCTACTAGTAGTGAGTAATTTAAATGGGCAGTATCTTTCTAAATGGCTATAGAAATTAAACTGTATATCTCTCATGTAAACATGTCATCATGTTTTATATGGAGTGAATATTAAGTATGTATAACCACCATTCAAATGTTTGTGTTCTAAAATATGTTTTAATGTTTCTGAAACAATCTCTTATGCTGACCACAGTAGCATTTATTTAATAAAAATAAATAAACGTACATAATTAAATATTATATATTAGAACTTAACATATATTTTTATTATACGTATTTAGCAGCTGTTGTCACATCTAATTTGCTTATCTGGTGATTAAGAAACATTTCTTATTATTATCAATGTTAATAATTATCAACAGTTGTGCCGTTTAACTGTTTTTGAAGAAACCTAGACACATTTCTTCCAGGATTTTTTTTATAAAAGTATAAAAAAAAAAAGCATTTCTTTAAAAACAGAAATCTTCTGTAACATTATGAATACATTTACTTCTGATTGTTTAATGCGTCCTTGATTAATAAAAGTATTTAATTGAAAAATATCTCAATGGTTTTATACTTAATATGAATCTGTGATTCTTTTAAATTATATATGAATTTCAGTGCTATGCTGTGTTGTCATGCGTATGATATATTTATATCAGAAAATAAATAATTAAAGTAACCTATCATAGTAGAGATTTCAGTTGAATATTTGAATAGGTCAGTCCAGTGAATGGTAGTACAGTCCATTCTTTCAAGATATATCTGGATTTAGTTCAACCACCCATTAAATGGGGTCGGGTTTCCTTTTGACTGCTGAGATAATTAAATTTCTGGCTTATTAGATAAGGACTATCATAATTGTACTGATACATCTCTCATTATTAACTTTTCATGAGCCGCTCCATTTACGAGTGTCATAAAATCAGTGGAACAAGACACCTACAGCAGGCAATAACGGCATGAGGGAATCAGAGGGTAATGCACTGCAGGGATCTCCAGTTTTAAGGCTGCTCTGTGCGGGATGTCAAAGCGCTGACTCTCCTCTATGGACTGACTGAGTAATCCTGTGTCTCCCACCCCAGACCACGAACAGAAACATCTGTTTATCTGGGATTTAATTATTCGTGCCCACTACCTCCAGAGATGTTACACTCCAGGGCGTTAGCAAAAATGAAAAATGCTTGCTTACCAAGTGCTTTGTCCACACATTTGATATTGCTGGGAGTACAGATATCGGCATCTCCTGAGAAACAAAATACATAACGACTCTGATCAATCACCAGCAAAATGATTGCTGTTATTTCACCGCCAGCCAGGGAAGAAAAAGCGTGAGTGGCAGAGAATGAGACAGCGCGCCTCTGCTTTGTTATTCATCCTAAAATGATGGAAGGCAACGTGTGACTGAGGGAGATTGGCTCGCTTTCACCACGCCTCCCTCATGACCATCAGTCTAGCCCTAATTGCACCCAAAATGGACTTAACTAAACCCTCCCCCAAAGGCACATTTATAAAGTCTTTAAAACCCAATCCCCATCGACACACAATACCGCAGGAGGTCCAGCTCTCCACCCGAATCCATCAAGAGCAACCGGTTCGAGGAAATACATATGGCACCTAAGAGTAAATGGCCTTTGAGTTAATGCTTTTGGAATGGTCTCTCTTTTCAATTTGCATTATGGGAGGTTGATTTAGGAACATTAAAGGAGAAAAGCAGAGAAGCAGAGCTTCCATTAGAGCCTGGCCACCAACAGTCACACGCTCTCTGAAAAGTCACACTGATAACAACTCAGTGTGGTGGAGTTAATTAGAAAAGAGGTTTCTGGGGACATAGAAACTCCACCAGTCGTTGCTTTTCAAAATAGAATATAAAGGCCTTCACTTTATTTCCGTGGTTTGTCAGTAGCTTCAAGTGGAACGTTACAAATCTGCGGGTCCAGGTTCATCATAGCTGTCGGATTGCGATCATCTGAATTTTCCCTCCAAACGCCAAATGAACTACCCCAGCTCCTCGTATTGTGTGACTAGACAGTAAGTTAATTTAGAGACTTGCATTAAGCTTTCGGCTCCACTGCCTGGAGCAAATTAGATGAGAAGAGTTTATTCATTTAGTATTTTAGCAATTAGCAGAATACATTAGCGTGCTGATTAGGTTGAGTGGGAAATGAATGCAGCGGTGTAGCGTTACCCGGCATGTGCACCATCCTGCATTTGCACACACGCTGAACCTCGAGAGTCTCGCAGCGCAGGCGGCAGGCGCTGATACTGTAGGTATCGTAACCTGGGATCATCTGTTCACTGGTGGAGCGGCAGTTCCCCCAAGGCTGGGGCAGGTAGGTCAACTACACACAGAGAGGGAGAGCAGTGAAGAGAACAAGAGAGATAAAGGGAGAGCCAGACAGACAGAGAGAGATTGTAAGAGCAGGAGTATTAAGTATGCAAATAAGCAGCGTTCTCACAATTTGAAAGAGCATAAAAACTGAAGGGATATATATATATATATATATATATATATATTTTTTTTTTTCTCCAAAATGGTCAATCAGGGAAACAAGCTGGACTTCTCCAATCAGTTTTCTTAAACCCACCCTACAAGCTCGCATTTAGATCTGCCTCCATCCAGTCAGAGAATGAGTTTATTTGATTATGAATGGATATAGAAATACTGGATGTCCACATTTATAATTCAACTTCACAAGCTTGGTAACCCTGCAACTGTCAGTCACTTTCTCAATTCTGAGTGTGTTTCACACTTGTAAAGAAATGCTCCTCTGCTAATTGCTTTCTTTCTGGCTCCTATTTTTATTTACTCCCTTATTTTCTCACTTTAATAAAGCAAGAAACAGCATGTTTTCTCTGCAGTTTAATATGGCAAGAGCTGTTTAAAAGTTATTTTAAAAATCTACTTTTGTAGAAGAAAAAAAAACATGTATGGTTTAGAACAACATAATGGTGAATAAATGAAATGTAAAAACTAGGGCACTGATGTTGAAGTCACTGGATGTTACTGTACTTGGATGGCCTGATTTCATTATAGGTGGTAAAGTTTGAGAGCAATCTGAGGGAAGGGTTATACCCTTTGCTCTTGACAGGACACAAAGGTCTGGAATCCCGGAGAGACTCCAAAGCCCAGTTGATGGATGTAGGGCGGCTCATCCTGACTGTGGATCTGAACACGGATTCCTGCCTCTAAAGATGTTTCATCTGTAATAAATAACAAGAGGATGAGCGAGACAAAGAGAGAGTAAGAAAGCACAACATCCAATATAAACAATAACACAAAGATAGGCCTCACATATCCCCCTATCAATACAAATGGGAAAAACAAGGTCACAAATAATCCTTGAATTTAAACATGTTTATCTTAACAGATTGTGCAGACACATCTGAGAACCAAATGGAATGACTTTGCAACTTCAGGAGTAGAAATCATTGTAGTGAATCAGAGTGAATCATACACTTAAGATTTGATCGGAACATTGAAACCTGAGGAGCCAAATTCCACAAAGAGGCATCAAGACAATCGGCCCATGATACCCTTTCGCCTGCCTGATGCAAGCAGATCCAACAGACATTGTCACAGGACAGATTGCAACTTTAACACAAAGGAACACGTATTGAGAATCCTAACTCAGAAAGGGGATTGTCAATATTGGACAAATAACCAAGATAATGGTCAAAGACACAGGCCATAATTATCTTTACATGGGTAAAATAATTAAAGATTTTGTTGGATGGATCTCCATTCCATCTCCGATCCAGGCTTAAAATACACTATAAACTATCATGTGTTAATCACTTATTGTATAACTATTTTAAATAACTATTGAATGGCTTATTGTTTAATATCCGTATTTAGGATGGTTTAGCTTCAATCTTCTTGCTTGAAACGCCTGCTGCTGCCTAGCCACGATGAGAAGAAAACCAATTTAGTCTCATTTATTTATTTATTTCCTTACCATGAGAGTTTGTGTAAGTTAAAGCCGCCTTTCCACTACACACGACTTTCAGACACGACTGTCGAAATTTGCCCCCTAGTGGCAGTCACACTGAATTTTTACATGAAGCTCATTCTTGCGGTCTCCCAATTTTATATGATACATGTCGTAGAATATCTCTAGAATCATACAGGAATGTTGATTCAGAAAAAATGAAGCATGGAAGCGAGTAGCTGAGATTGTTGGTGTGTCAGGTGTGTTTTATTTGCAAAATGTTCTGTAGCTATTTATGCAAACCCATGATTAGCATCTAGCCTATATTTACATGCAGTCGTATTATTCCGTATTTTACAATATTTAGGTTATAGTATTAAAAATAACAAATAACAGAAATGCACAGACCGCCAATAAGTTTGGAGGGAACATGGAAACAGTATTAAACAAACATCAACATAAATATTAAAATAATCATTTATTAGATGTTTATAAATAATAATAATAATAATAATAATAATGTTATTTTAAAGCAGTAAGTTTTTTAATAAAGATTAAAAAAAAATTATAATTCTCAACTCATGCACACAGGCCTGATTGGACATCACTGAAATATGTCAGATCCGAGTGGTCGCACAAGGTCTAGCCGCAGAAGTTCAAATATTTTAATGCATCCGAAGCTGGAATCCAAAATTTCTGCATGCGCATATGATCGAACTCCATGCAGTCCCCGCACTACTCTCCATTGGAAAGGAATGACTTCTGGTCTGACTGTTGTCGTTCGTTGTGTGCAGTGGAAAGGCAGCTTAAGTTTTGCCTGCCGTGTCTCTGACTGCAACACATCAAACTTCAAACGGGCCGCGGCTTGCTCTCCTTCGCCACCGCCCAATCATCGGCTCCCAAGACTTCCACGACAACTGACTTCCAGCCAATCCCCAACCTCGGAAACCCCTCTCTGCAGTAAGGACCAAAGAAGGAATCCCGTAGCACGAAGGCAACGCAAGTACAAACCTCCAGATTCAGGCTGAACTGGTAAAACTGATATAAATGTAAACCTTATTGACAAACTCAATGCGAGAGTTAACATTTTGATTGATGGTTGTTCAAGTCGATGCAATAGCACCTATTGCTGTAGAATTGGGATTTCACATTTTCATTCTCTTAAACTCACTCTTTCCTCACTTTCTCTCTTCCTGCAACATTTACGAATGTGTAAATGCATGTGTTTATGTGTTAGTTTAGTTTATGTGTATAGGTTTATCCAATAAAGCCATATTTATTCTGTGCAAATTCCCTATAGAATCTTAAATGATTCTGATTTGATTCTTTTTTGAGCTAGTTTGCTTACATCATCTCTGTGTGGTGTTATAACTCACTTGTCTCTTTCCAGATAGGTAGATATTCATCCTGCTGGATATCCAACATGATCTCCAGTCCATTTCCCATCCCTCCTTGCTTTGTCTTCCTGGAGGTTGTTTTGTTCCCGTTGAAAGTATAGCATTTCCCGTATCTTGTGTAGACCTATGAAAAACAGCAACGACTAATTAAAAATATAATTTTCTCTAATTGAGGAGGCAACAACAAGCTTCAATCTTTGGAAACCATAACCTTTGTTTCTCTTAGATTTATTACTTTAAAAATAAACCCTTTGATCCCTCAAAAGATGCCTTTTAAGATGCTCATGATTAATTGGGGAAAAGGTCACTTTAAACTTCAAAAGTTCTGAGGCATCCAAATCCTCATAGAAGATTATCATGAAATACCAAAAGAAATTCTGATTAAAAATTGTACAATTTATCATTCTGTCATGCATTTGTGTTCGGTGGCACAACAAACAGCGTTTTCTCTTTCTCATTCCTGTCATATTCTTTTTGACAAGAGAGAGAGACAGTTCTGCAAATCATACTGCATTATCATGCAATGCATTTGTTCCTCAAACAAGAGGAAAATGAATAGTCCACACTCTGAGAAACATATCCGCCTCCACAATCAAATCATCACATCAAAATAATTGCTTCACATGGGTAATATTGATAAAAGAAGACAAAATCAAAAGCAATAACTTCCGAGACTGGACTTAATATCCTTACATAAAGTACAACTGCTCAGAAAAAAAAGATAAATTAATTCATTTTAAAAAGCAATTTTGGTATTTATAGACTCTGTCTCTCTTCAAGCAGAAGTGGCAAAAAGAATATTATTCAGGTGTTCTGCAGGCTGACTCACAGGACTGTATAATGAAATACTCAAAAATAAAAGATAAAACCACTGACAAATAAATGGAAGGAGGAAACGGAACAACAAAAAGCACAGGTGGAGGAAGAAGAACCCCAAATTGGTGGCCGGTGATTTAAAAAAAAAAAAAAAAAGTCACAAAAGATCTAGAAACTGAGGTTTTCGCTTCAGTCCTCAGGGCCCAACTCTTTCTGACCTTTTGTTCAGAATGTTTTTGGTACCAATCTTTAGCTAACACGCCAAATCGAATCACTACCAGAAATAAAAACAAAGCTTAAAATGTTGGATTGACTGAAAACACAGACAAAGTAAGAAAGAAATGTGAGAAAGACTCTTGGCACTGTAAAAAGCCCAGTATAGCTGGGCTCCAACATATGTTGTGTTTTGGAAGCTGATCCAAACAAGAGATACTGGCTGATGTCTTCATCATTCTGGTTAAAGAGATTTCCTAACGCAAATGATAATTCTGTCGTCATTTATTCAACCAGATATTCCAAACCTCCATGGCTTTCTCCATGACACATTTAGCAAATGTTTAGCTGTTCTCAAACAATGTTGTTATTGTTAACTAAAACTATTGCATTTTGTTTTTGATAACGCAATATAGCTGAAACAAAAGATAAATATTTACACTTATTTTAAGATAGTTGCCAAAGCAACATTTTTAATGTTAAAATGTTATTTTGTAATTTGATTGATTTTATCTGTTTAGTGAAGTTTAGTTTAAGTATTAATACAGGAATTGAAAGAAAAACTAAACCTACATATTTAGAAAAATATAATATATTTATATATTACATATTTAATATATTATATATAATTATAATATATTTATAAACATTTATATTTATGTATATATAATAAAATTATTCAAAATAAAAAATGCAATTATAACTGAAAATCTAAAAATACAAACTAATAAACAAATAAACAATACCAACAGTAGTAAGTGGCATACTGTAATAGCATAAATAACACTATTCATAATTCATGCAATCCACAACTCACATTCTACATTTCAAGTCTTTTAGAATTATACAATATCTTTGCGTAAGAAAGAGGTTTAATTTTAAGTGGTTATTCACTGAAGTCGTGACACCATTTTCTTTCACTGCATTGAAACGAGCAGTTTAGACTTTCTGCTAAACTCAAACATTTTAAATGTAATTAGCATAGTAATTGTGATCCACAGACTAGAGCAGCAACTACCAGTCTACAAAGAATTTCATGCTGATATAAGAAGATCGTTCCATCAGGCACACTGACATTATTTATTGTTATAAATCAACCAAATTTCTCCAGCAGCAAGTCCTGTTCTGATGAGAAGGGACCTTTAGGGGCCACACTTGTATGTAACACATGGCTGTTCATTTAGCAGCTTGCGTATGGAGTCTGATCTCAGCTGGCTCCGTGCTGAATCAAAGCAGGGCTCTGCGAGCAATATGGGCGTGCAGTAATTGCCAGCTGCAGCTGTGGACGCCGCACACCATACAGCTGTAATTAAGGCTGGAGACAGCCAATGTTTTCACAAGCAGACACTGGTCAAATGGGATAAAAGAGCATAGATATAAACATCACATTATATAATCATACTGCACACAGACAACGCACAAACATCACCACTACTACCTTAAATTATGCATAAAACATACATAACTGCATGACAGCATGTCAAATACATACAGTAAATGCAACTTGATAACGTAATGATCAATTCCAATATCTTACATAAGATTTAACATTTAAAAAGTGTAAACATGACATTTAAAGTGGTCATTTTATTCAGAATCAAAGCCTTTCATCATGATGCTAGCTTTTTGACTGACATGAGCTATTAATGTGAGAGGGGCAGCGGTGGAGACAGAGGTCCAGCAACAATCGATTCAGTCCTGTTTATTGACATGTTTGAGTTTCCATTGCTGCTCTAATAGTCCAATACGAAACCAGGGGGACTGTAGAGAAAAAAACGATAGCACAAACCTCCGAGTCTGTTCTGAAACTTCAACTTTCAGGGGACGGTCCACTTTGTGTTCACAAATGATTTTTGGGAGGGCAATGGAAGCTTTCCCGTCATGCAGCAGTGGAAATGGCTGCTGGCACAGTCTCCTCTGCCTCATTTCTCTGCTTTAGAGCCCAGTGCCCAGAGCACCTCTGATTGATGGACCATTTTCTCTTGTAACATCTTGCCCAAAGTCAGCAAAGGTAAACAGTCCAGTTTTGTCTGTTTCCAGAAACAGCCATCCAGCCTTGTGTTAGTGAATTTCGCCAGATGCACAAATGTCACTATGGACATAAATGCATATGCACACATACACATAGCCCGACCTCACGGCAGTTCAAACATATTTTCTGAGGTTGCTAATTCATACAAATTCGTACGACCTCAATCGTACAAATTCATACAATTTCATACGTCTTACGTCGCTGGGGTATATTTGTAGCAATAGCCAAAAATACATTGTATGGGTCAAATTTATTGATTTTTCTTTTTTGCCAAAAATCCTTAGGATAGTAAATAAAGATCATGTACCATGGAGGTATTTAGTCCATTTCTTACCGAAAATATATTAAAACCTAATTTTTGATTATTAATATGCTTTATTAAGATCTTCATTTGGACAACTTTAAAGGTGATTTTCTCAGCATTTAGATTTTTCTGTACCCTCAGATTCCAGATTTTCATATAGTTGTATCTCGGTCAAATATCGCCCTATCCTAACAAATCATACACCAATGGGAAGCTTATTTATTCAACTTTCAGATCATGTATCAATCTTAATTTCGGAAAATAAATACTTACGACTGGTTTTGTTGTCCAGGGTCATATATTTGTTATTTGTATGTATTTTACAAGTTTCCAATTCATATGAAATTGTCCGAATGATCTACACCTAATCCCTAAACCTACCTGGCATGGGGTTTTAGACAAATAGTGTGAGGTCATACGGATTTGTACAAATATGTATGTTTTTTTTTTCTCCACAATGCCAGAATCTAAACTAAATGCAACAAATTTGCTAAAATTACAGTAAAGCTTTTCAGAGGAGGAGTGGATGTGTTTTATTTTTTATTTTTTTTTGCTTACCTTTGCAACCCTTTTACGGTAGACCACTACCACGTGGACTTTCAGCCATAATCTTTGTTGGAAAAACACCTGACTGCAAAGCATTTGCATAAATCTTACCTTTCTACTAACACCTAATTTAATTGGGTTTAATATTCAGCCAATAACTGTCCTCAGCTACTATTTCCCCTCTAATTTGCTTTGTTTCTTTCCCCTTCCACTCAGTTTGATGTGTCTTTACTGTCTTTCTCTTTTCAGCTTAAAGATGAAGTAAAACCCAAAGCCTCTCATTTATGGCAGGCATCTGACAGATTCCACTGCTTCAATTATACAGGGAAGCTACATGAGAACTTCAGTTTTTTTTAACATGCAGGATGCGAGTTGGTGGAAAGACTGAGTATAAAAGCGAGTTTAAATTCAGCACTGGTGTTTGAAGGATTTAAGCTAACTGCCTCATAAGAAATTTGTTAGGATCAGAGTGCTCAAAGTGTAAAATTTATCAGTCGTTCCCTGGTCCTAGCAAATTGTGGTGCGGTCAAACATGGTTCTTTGACTGACAGGATCATGTTTCAAGTATTAATCCAAGAGATATATCTGAAAGGTAGCCACTGCAGACTGAATATTAATGTTAAAGTTGAAGGTAAATCAGAATTGCGTTTCCCAAAAGCATTGCTAGCCAACTTTGGTCATATTTTGGTCATTATCAACATAACAGTATAACGATTTGGTGTTCCTCAAATGCATAGTTGCAATGAACCACAAAGAGCACCGCAAGTTGTATGGTTTTAATTTCAGATCTTGCCCTGGTAAGAAGCATAGTTTCTTATTAGTATGATTTACACGTTTCTCTTGAGAAAAACCAAGCTAACATGCAATAACCCTTCTGAAAAAAAAAAACAAAAAACAGCATATGCTGGTTAGGTATGTTTTGATGCTGGGATGCTAGTTTAAGCTCGTTTAATGCTGGACCTTTGCTGGTATAAACCAGTAAAATGAGCAGTTTAAACCAGCATAATACAGCAAAGGACCAGATAAAACCAGCATCCCAGCATCAAAACATACCTAAAGAGCAGCATATGAAGTTTTTTTCAGCAGGGAAAATCTAACATCAATATAAGTATACTGCATCTCTTTTAATTTATGAAAATAATACAAGCGAGCGTGCATGTATGAATGTGCTCTAGTATTCCAGAGTGTGACACAGACTGAATGATGTTTAATTACAGATTATTACTCCGCCTCCTGTATATTCGACTATGGTTACACTGTAGTACGGTCTTCCCTAAATAGCAGCTGTTCATGTTTTCACAAGTTTTACACAGCGTGGGTAAACATGTTTGTCTACATATAAACAGAAAGCAAGTTATGCTTCTCATATTTACAAAAAATATGCAAATTCTATGCAAAAAGCTTTTTTTTTTTTTTTTTTAATACAAGCTCCCTGTAATGTACAGTATTCTGGGATTGCAACGACTGCTGCATGTGAGGCTGCCTTAAAAATCTGTTAAAACCTAGCCCGGTTTTACAGACATGACTTAATAAGGTTAGTCCCGGAGTAAAATGCATGTTTGAGGTTTATCAACTGAAAATATCTTGCTCTGACATTTCACAATCAAATCTGTTTTCTTCCAAAGAGATTTTTTATAAAAGCTGTTTAATATCATAATTTAACCAAGGCCTAGTCCTGATTTAAACTAAGCCCAGACTGAAACAGGGCCTATGTGTCATAAGGGGACAGCTGCAACAATAGTTCAGAAAACATGATTTGTGATTGAATTTGACATTAGCATGTAGCTAAGCTAATGCTCAACTAAGCTTAAAAATACACAGATATTTGTATTGTTACTATAAATTACGTCCTAAAATAATGCAGTTCTCTCAAAATAATATAGCCTCTAATAACAGCTCACTAGGCTTCCGAACAGAGCTCAAGTCTTCCTTTACCTAACACATCAAAATCTTCAGAGTAAACGGTGGAGACTTTTAAACAGTCAGACTAAACAGTTGAGCCAGAAAGTGCCGTGCTGCGCTACGCTCCATTAGTTCAGCTCTCGTGGGCAGCCGCTCAACTCTGCATCTATGGTGTCCCTTTGGCAGGCTATCAAACACATTACATTTATTGTATCAATTCTTAACTTCATTAAACAACTGACTGGCAGTATCTTTTCCTAAGCAGCTTATCCCTCATGCACACCATGCAGAAAAATGGGCCACGTCTCGAGGACTCATCGACACCGTTTTATACTTGTTCCGAGAGGATTATCACAGTTCTTTATCTTTAGGCATCAGTCTGAGATAGAAATGCTCAGAGATCCGACACAATCTGATACTCAGATGGGACGTATTGGCACAAAAAGCATGTCCCTCTCCAGTGAGAAGAACCCTTCTATTGTGACTGCTCATAAACTGAAAAATACATCAAGTAATCATTGTAAAGAGGACTATCAGTTAAATGTTTCCAGGTCTAATGGAGCATGGGAGTACGATAAGAATATAATGGGGAAATCCCTTTAAGATAGCATCAAAACTTTCCATTACAGTGCTGAGGATATTGGCAGAAATATTGTAGCCCACATCGCTACAGGAATATTTCAGGCTCTAAACATTTGAACATTACAACGACAGTCATTCTCACTCTTCACTCAGGGTATAGAAACGCAATTGTAATGCGTTTACATGCTTCCGTGTAATTTTAAAAATAGATGCCAAGTAAATGCCTGTTTTTATGGTATGCCTATAGTAGATTTTTATGTCTTTGACTTGCAAACTCTTTTTCAAGGTGGGATGTCACCACGGCTTATTCTCAAACTGTCTCTGTCCTCTTCAGCACTTTCACTCAGACCTCCATAGAGACTGAAAAATGAAAAGGATGAAATCCCTCTGTGCTGCCACACCATTAAAAGGCACATGCTGATAATCTCAAGGGCCCCCCCCAGGTAAGTTTCCCTCTTTCCTTTCTTCCTCTTTGTACATGTTGGAGCATGCCAGTTTTTGATAGAACTGTGGATGTCCACAACGCTTCTGACCAAAAACTACAAATAAATACTGAACCACCCCTCTCTCACAAACCACCAAGCTCTAGAAACATACAATACCATCCCAAAGTTTGGGGTCAATAATAATTTTTTTCTATATAAAAAAATAATAAATTCCTACTTTTATTCAGCAAAAAAGTAATAAACTGATTCAAATTGGCAGTAAAGACATTTACAATATCCATGAAATGTCTGCAAAATACTAGTAGTAAAAAAACAACACACTTTTTACTTGGTCAAAAACAGCTTATTACACAGTGACCCATTTTGGTGCTTGTCACTTTAAATGACAATGAGCTACTCACCCCGCCCTCTCTTCCATTTTTTGAGAATTCTGTGTTATATTATGATCAAAACTAATCCACCTAATCCATTGTGTGCTCAGTGGCTCTCATATCAGGAGAAAGTGAAGACTCTTATGTTCACTTTTACATTCAACTACTTATGAGACATTGTTGTACACCTGCTTGAGCGCTGAAAAAATTCCACACAATGTACAGCTTGCTGAATGCAGAAATTCCAGCCCTAGCAGAAATATGCAGTCCATCAGCACTTGTGGGCAGGGCCTGAGCAGTATGATGTCACACTGTTTAGAAAATCAAAACAACTTGATAATTAGTTAGTTTTAAGAGTGAAATGATTGTATCATTGTGGTTCTTTTCACATACTGCACAAAAACCTCAGAAATATGAAGCAGCACAAATTTTGTACACTAAAATTGTTTCATGAGCAGCAAAACAGCATCAAATGAATGCAGCCTTAGTAAGCGTGAAATACTTACACACATTAGTGGTGTGCATTGGCACTGCCCTCACGATTCGATTCAATTACGATTCACCAGGTAACGATTCGATTCAATTTGAT
>JAUMHP010000057.1:7094952-7109887 GCA_032361065.1 Enteromius trimaculatus
AAACGATGGTCCCAGCTCTCTTCACAGCATTGACCAGCTCCTCCCGTGTAGTTCTGGGCTGATTCTTCACCATTCTTTGCATCACTGATATCCCACAAGGAGAGATATTCCGTGGGGCCCCAGTCCAAAGGAACATTGACAGTCATCATTAGCCTCTTCCATTTTCTGACAATTTCCGTTTTGGCCTTCCACCCACACTGAGACAGCTTTTTTGGTCGAGGAAATAAGTGCTTTTTAAAAACGCTCTCTAAAGTAGATAAATTTGAAAACACAGTTTTTGCACCGCAGTGTGGACTATGAAAACAGAGGCTTTCGAAAATGATGACGCATTTTAGTCCTTGATGCAGTCATGTGACCAATTCAACTGAGACGGCAGACGGCATTGTACAGAAGTTGTTTTGTTAGCTCTCAATTTTGACAGCACCCATTAAAGTTTAATATCAGTTTGTAAATGCTCCTGCTCATTGTCAATCTATTTTAAAAACTGTGCTTTTCTTCGACATTTTGCCGCAACGTTTCAAAGAGCCGGAAAGTAAAAAAAACAGCAAATACTTATTGACCTCACTGTGTATATATATAGCAGTACAACTGTTTCCAACATTGATGATAATAAAAAAAACACATTATGTTGACCACTAACTCGGCATTTAAAAAAAAAAAAAAATTTAATTAGACTAGAGGAACGGTTGCTGAATATTCAACTTTTGCTTTACATAAAAAAGATATCGCTGGTGAGTTGGCTGACGTTATAAAAGCATTTCACTGCATGTCGTACTGCGTATGACTGTGCATGTGACAAATAAAATTTGAATTTGAAGAAGTAATAAAATAGAAAACAGCTATTTAAAATTGTAGCAATATTTAAAAATGAAAACAAACATAAACCATTCAAAACTTGCTTTTGTACTTGCTGCATGGTTGAAAATGCTATACACATAAAATGGTTTTACTATCTCTTGATCTCCATGGTTGCTACCAAAAATGCTTACATTATCAAACAAATTGATACAAAACCATGTCATTATTTGTCATTAAAAGGTTTATTAACTGAGGTTTTCTGTTAAATATGACAGTAAAATTCTTTATCATTAATACGGTTAAATTGGGTATCAAGCACTCTAACACAT
Organism: Enteromius trimaculatus; assembly: GCA_032361065.1. Classification (NCBI taxonomy): domain Eukaryota; kingdom Metazoa; phylum Chordata; class Actinopteri; order Cypriniformes; family Cyprinidae; genus Enteromius; species Enteromius trimaculatus. The sequence goes on from JAUMHP010000057.1 coordinate 7,096,080, forward strand.
TCACGGTTCACTGTACCGAACTGAACAGGAACTTTCAGAAAATGTTATTACAGTACAACTGGCTTGATACTGCAGTTGACCTTTGCAGACAGGGCTGAGTTACAGTAATTTGGTGGCCTCTGCCATGATAAGACCTCTGTTTATCACATGGCGGACAGTTACAGCCTGAACATTATTTGACACAACGTTTCCCTGCCCTCTGCTTCGCTCTCTCTCATGTTTGCCTCCCTCATAGCACAAGTACCCACTTCTCTAACGGGCATCTTGTACAAAACAGTCATTGACTGGCTCCTCTCCTTAGAAGTAAATTACAATTTGATGAATAGGGCGAACAGCTGTAGTAGTACTGTATGAGATAAGCTGGACACACTTATACTTTCATGCAAATTTTCAATTATCATGATGCCGTTTGCTAATTACATTGATAGCCTACTGAAAACATTAAAAACTACTTACTTTAAATGTAAAGGGCTTTTGCAAATTCAATATATATATAATTGAACATATGCTTCAAAGATTTAAATAAAATTTAATAAATTTTATTCAAACATTTAAATAAAATGTTTACGTATTAAAAAGATTTTTGAACTTCTGTTGACCATATTTGACGTGCTCTATGCAGGGGCGTAGCCATCATTTCAGAAGTGAAGGGGACAGGAATGAAAAATAATAATAATATATGTATGTGTTTTATAAACAAATGTTTTTTAAAGAAGTTTCTTCTGCTCACCAAGCCTGCCTTAATATGTAGTACTATGTATTATGTTACTATGTAAAACAACTGCTTTCTTTTTGAATATAAGATGAAAATATAGTTTTGAAATCACAATAAATTACATTTTAAAATATATTCAAATACAAAACAGTTATTTTAAATAGTGAAAATATTTCAAAATTGTACCATTTTGCTTTAGGGGCACACAAATCTACCGCATTACCTGCATAATCTACGCTCTTGGCTATATGTATGTGGTTTGATTAATGTTTATATGTATTACATCAATTTAATTGGATTGAACTCCTTAATTCATGTGGAATGCTTTTAAAATGTACATTTTGGGTTTGGAAGGGCATCAGTAAATAATGACAGAATTTACAACAAACCCTTTAAACATTTGGGTGGGGAGAAATTTCCCACTATAATACTTATGAAAATACCTCCAAACATAGACATGAAATACACACAATCATTACAGCACCATCAAAGCACATTAACCCTTTATCAGGTTACACCACGGTTTGAAAAAAGCAAAAATTACTCACTCATCTGACTTCATGAGACATGGTAGATCTAGGGGGTAATATGAGTGACTCAACACACATGTATGACAGCCACCCTGCAATATTCCTCTGCAAAACAAGCCAATAAACTCACATCAGTGAGCACAGGGCATACATTCATATACTGTAGTCAGTGTTAATCACTCTCAGTGTGTATCTGACCTTTTCAAGCAAAACACTGGGAATCACAGTAATGTAATGCAGACACTACATAAGTGATGCACCTTCAGAACTATGCAGATGCTCATAATTGAAGTCGTAAAATGTTAAAAGACTGATAAAAGACACCTAACAACAAAGCACTAGTCACGAGAATGTGAAATTCCCCATGGACAGTTTTAGCTTACCTATGCACCTGCTTTGACCACTCAGGTGACACAGATGATGCCCTGAAGATGTGGAGATCAAGGCAAACCCTGTCATGCTCTCGCCTAAAGAAAGAAACTGCATTAATAGCACCTTGCTCTTGTCAGCAGAAAGCGACCAATACTAACACAACCCCGGCTAACCCGGCACTCTACGAGCATTTCGAGGCTGGATGGAAAGCAAGCTTTCTCTCAGAGTCAGCTGGTTCATGTTATGATATGTTTTGGGAATAATTTTGTGAAAGGTAAAGACTACGAGTTGATGATGTGGAGGAACGAGCGCCCCTGCTGCAGCTGACAAATTATTATTGATTTTACAATCATAAACAGCAGACAGAAGGATCAGAGACTGTACACAAGCACAGAAGCATCTGATTATGTGTTCCCTTGACAATTGCAAGATAAAATATCGATTTAACTCATGCTTTCATACAAAATAAATGCTCTCCTGAGGAGAATACTTTTAAAATCTATTATACTCTATATTATTACTTTGTTACATAATGGAGATACAGTAAATTGTCCATAGTGACAGATAAAAGCCATTTTGGTGTTTGGGGTCTTAAAAGGATTCATTCACGAAAGAGTAATTTGTTGTCATTTCATTCCATTTTATTATGACTTTTGTTCATTTTGGAACACAAATAAAGTTATGTTGTCAATACGCTAAATGTTTATGCAACTATTTCTTTTATTATTTTATTTTTGTTTTACAAATTAAAGACACTGTGAAAGTGATGCATATGAATGAATTTTGTTTTAAAGAAACAAAACTCAACAGCAAGCACTGTTGAGTTTCCATTTATTATATTTGATGTGCTTTCTGTATGTGCGACAAAGTTTATTATATACAGCAATCATATTATGATTAATTGTGATTTTTAGATTGAATGATAGCATGCAGTAACATAGAAAGTCAGATTCAGAATATACAAGAATTAATGGATAACGTCCTATCCTTATGTGCTTCCCCACTGACTCTCGCAATATGAACAAATAATATTTAATAATGTTAATCTCATTGTATATTGTAGAAAATAAAATACATCTCTTTATATAATGCAGTTTAATTGGCAATTTCGTCAATAAATGCATTTGATATGACAAACAGATGATAAACATCACTTTGACATGATGAACAGATGCAGCTTGCTTAAATTAGGCACACACTTCACTTCAATAAATGATTTTCCAAATATCACCATTAACATTGGTGTTGATGAAAAAAATTCTAAAACCTCCAAAAAGATCAACGCTATTGAAATTTGTAGGGACTGTCCTACATGTGAGCGTCATTTGAAATGAAAGTACTAACAGTAGAAGGCAAGAAAGAATCCTCTTTGGTTTATAGGAAATCAAGACTATTTATACATCCTGATGAAGCAGCTGGTCACTGTTATAAAGGGGGGCTAGGGACCCAGCGATGCCGTTTGCGGCTGTACTCTCAAGGCATTTCAATGGCTCTCTCGGTGTTCACAGATCCCTTGGCCGAACACAGCAGCCAGTGGAAGCAAATGTTAATTAGCGCTTGTCAGCAAAGCCTTGCCTTTAAAAGGGGCCGTGGAAAAGGTCAATGTATTACATTATTATTTCTTCTGCTTTGTGACACAGGAACTTTCCTCCCAAGTTTACGAGTTAGTAATGATCTGCTGAGCCACACCAGAACTGCGCTGTCCAATTAGCTAAACTCACAAAGCCATATGGCACCTGGCTATTAGAGCTTTACAGAAGTCCTTTAGACGATCTCTGTGTGTTGTGAGTTATGAGTCCTCACTTATGCTTTACTTTAGAGATTTGGCAACACAACAGTCTTCCAAGGTAAATCAAAAAGACAATTGTATCTTCTACTTTTAGTTGACCTTTGGAAGTCTCTCTTGTGGGCTGAAAATCAAAAGTGTGCCGTCTCCAAATCAGCCTCGGTAATCTCTGTGCGCGATACCCTCAGCTCCATTAAGATAGCATCATCCCAGCTGCATTAGAGTCACAACAAAATTAGATCCATAAGAAACAGGTGTTCAAAATCAGCACAGAGCTGAACAGATTGAGGAGAAAGCGTGCGTCTAACGTATTTATTGGTTTTGCGATGCAGTCAGGGTCTTAACGCTTCCAAGTCGCCACATTAACAAGATTTCATAGCTGTCAAATGAGTTACATGTGAGTCTCACGTTACCAGATCTTTTCATTTCGAATTCATAACATCATTTTATCATTTGAAATCCTCTGCCATGTTCTGCGATAACAGAAATGAACGGTTGCTACTGCCAGAGCTGCATCCCTAAACGTGATCGCATACACAGCGGAAAAATCCTCATCCAGGTGAGAGTCTTTACTCGGGAGCGGGTCATTAATCAGGTATCACTCTAGCTCAATACCAGGCGAATGGGAGGGCAGAGATTATGCAGTATTATCGTCTCCACCTTCATCATTGTGACATTTGTTACGCCTCGCCAAAGAGGGGCAAATATTCTTCTGATGTGGTGCAATGTTTCAAAATCATCTTGGGTAAAGAGACAAAGGCTCAGGCACCATGGAGGGCCGGCGGACGCGGACTCACGCTGGCGCTTTTTAAAGATGCTCGTCCGCTGACAGAGGTGGGGGCGGTGGTTTATTACCATGTCAATGGCAGCCAAAACAGCCATGCTTTATATTCAGCGCGTCCACTCGGGCCTGGCGCAGATCTTCTCCACTCTCCCTGTAACCGGTCCGCACGCTGGCACAATCACAGGCCATATATTCACAAACACAGTTAGACTTTTGAAAATGACATTTCTAATCTGCAGCCTCAAGCCAGGTGGGATGATCTACAACAGTCTACATCAAGTCATATAAAACATAAATCTGACTGGCTCGTAACTTATGAACTTTATAATACAGAGGTTCATGTTACTCATCCAGTGGAGCGTCTCTGCCTCGCAGAAAAGTGTCTTGTCATTTGCTTCACAAAGTTTTACGAACATCTTTTTTTTTGTCCCATAATATATATCTCAGTAAGTGAGGTTTCATTAAAAAGTCTAATTACACAAATGCGTGTGTGTTTAAAAAATACCTTATTTTAATAAACATTTAAACATACATTTTGAGTTTTCTTTTCTCAACCAAATGGTTGAATTGCATTAGAAAAAAAAAATGCACTTTTTTTAAAAAAAAAAAGCTCTTTAAAAAAAAAAAAAAAAGAGAATATGATCATTGTTTTGATGTGTTTTTATTTTTCAATAGGTTTTAGGTTCGTGATTAATTGTATTTAAAATACATTTTTTGTTTACATAATATGTGTATACTTGTATATTTATTATGTATATATAATACAAACACATGCATGTTTACAGTATATTTAAGAAAAGATACATTTATATATTAAATACATTTATATCTAATCTAATAAAGAAAAATCTAAATATATAAATGTATATACTTGTAAATACTTTAAAACATACTGTATGTGTGTGTATTTATACATATATAAACATAATAAATGTACACAGTACACATATATTATGTAAACAAAAAACTTTTATTTTGGATGCAAAATAAATAGTTTGATAGCACTAATATATACATAAATTATATATATTTCAAAACAATAATAATAATTGAACTTATTCTGGTGTATCAGTTTTTAATATTGTGATACTATTATAGCTTTTAAAAATATTTTGAAATCAATTTAATTTTAAATTCTCTCTCTCTCTCTATATATATATATATATATATAAATCTATATTGTTGAAGTAAAGATAAAAAAAAATCTAATAAAATGCAATAACAAAAATCATGAAAATGAATCCTTTAGATGGATGTTGCCTTGGCAAGTATTGGCATGTTTCTTGAACGTACATCTATACCTGATGAGGAGTGAAATGGTCTATAATAATAGGTTACACACTTTAGGTCAATTAATTTCACTTTCATTTCATTTTCTTGACAGGGTTCAAGCACACGAGTTTATTTTAGTCTTAAATGTTTAATCAACCTTGTAAGCTTTAATTTAATAATTGCATATGTGCATGAGCGAACAACAAGGCGTAGAAATTAGATGCTTTCAAACCAGCTCATTAACTTTAAAGTGCATGAGAGTCCGCCTTGACTAGAAAGCTTTATCTTAATCTTAGTTTAGTTTTAGTTTCCGCGTAACTCAAACTAATTGTTCAAAGCTGAATCATGTCGTTAGCTCATCTGGCTCGCATCATTTCCTGATTCTGTTCCCACTCTTTCATTCCTCATCGTTTCCTGTCATCTCTACACTGAAAATACAAGGGAAAAGAGATTAACTCGCTATCTAAGGCTCTACACCTTTAAACACGCTGGATTCCTTTTCGGCCAGTTAGTCATCAGAGGGAGCAGATGGCTAATTTGAGGCGCTTGCTGTGTGTGTTGTAGAGGATGTCATGGCTCACGTGTACAAGCTAGGATCAAGAGGGCGACTGTGGTGTTTTGGTTCATGCTGCTACATGGAGCCCGAGTGTGCTTGAGTTCCCTTGGGGCTCAACACGAAAGTCATTTACACTTCCTCCGTGCTCAGTGTCACTGTGAGTACTGCCTCTATACACACATCCTGCATTAGGGTGTAAAGATACAGCTGCAGACCTCTCCTCACCCCGGAGGGAGCAGCACTGCTCCGTCACTCACCCCACAGAAATCATCCAGCTACTTAGCTTCTAGCTTCTAGGGTCAGCCAACGGTCGGGGATTCTCTAAACGCATATGTGGACATCCTCTGATGAGATATTAAAATGTGTTTCAATTGATGAAGTAAATGTCTCAATATAACTGGAAGTAAAAAGGTCCCACTAATCATAGCCTTAGGCATGGCCAAAAGATATAGTAAGAAATCGCAGTAATTTCAAACACTAGTTTTGAAGAAACTAAAGAGCTTTGACCATTTTTAGTTCCTATAAATTGTTTATATATATATATATATATATATATAAACTGTTGTTAACAGACTGTTAAACGTAAGTATTTCTAAATATTTTGATTTAATGGATAATTTTTATTAATGAATGTCAATTAATGAATTATTAATGTATTAATGAATGTTTTATTAAAAATGTTAAATGATATAATTTTAATGTACTAATTATGAATGTGTGAATGTACGTATTTATTTTTATATATTGAATTTCCTCCTTATACGGTAATATACAATAACAATGATATGCACTACTGAACATTTGGGGCAGTAAGAGTTTTGTAAATATATATATTAGTGCTGTTAAAGGATTAATCATGATTAATCACATCAAAATAAAAGTTTTTCTTCATAAATATACACAGTACATACATATACATACATATATACATATATATATATATATATATACAAACACATGCATGTGTATATTTAATGAAAATATGTTATGTTTATATATTAAACATATTTAGATATATAATCAAATATAAGAAAATAAATATATAAATGCATTTACATGTAAATACTTTCAAAATATATACTGTACGTGTGTGTTTTTATATAAACATAATAAATAAACACAGCATAAACATATATATTATGTAAATAAAGACTTTTATTTAGGATGTGATTAACCATGATTAATTATTTGACAGCACTAATATATATATATATATATACACACACACACATATATAAATAAATTAGTATAAATACATTATGCATTAAAGTGTTAAAAACATTTTTGAAGGTTAAAAACATATACATGTTTCCTAAAAAAATCTTTTACTGTTTCAATTCTTAAAGAATTCTTATGTGACCCTGAAGACTGAAAAATTCAACTTTTCCATCAGGAATTTATTACATTAAAAAAAAAAAAGGCTGTCAAATCAATTAATTACAGCCTAAAAAGGAAAGTGGATTGATACAAACAGTGAAATAGTTGGAATTCTGATATCACTAGAATATCACACATCTCTTTTCAGGTTCAAGGACCAAAAACTTTGTGTGCGTGCGTGTGGGTGTGCATGTGTGTGTCTTTGTGGGTGGGTTTATGGGGTTTATGAGGACACAAATTTGCATAATGACATGGGTATGACATAGGTATTACAATATGAAGGTGTTTTGTGAGGACATTTTCAGTGTCCCCATAATTCAAAAGGCTTAAAAAACATACTAAATACTAATTTTTTGAAAATCTAAAAATGCACACAGTTTCCTGTAAGGGTTAAGTTTAGACGTAGGGATAGTGTAGGGCAATATCACATTAAGTTTGTCCAGTATAAAAACCATTGCGCCTATGGAGAGTCCTCATAAATCACAAAAATCAACATGTGTTCTTAAAATATATGCATGTATTTATGTGTATTTGTATGTAAAGTTCACGCACATATTTTAATTGCACTTTTATTTTGGATTCAATTCATCTCCATTATTTGATTTGACATCCCTATTTAAAATATTTAAAAATGGAAATCTCCTGTAGAGTAGTGCATATCATATACTGAGCAAGCTCATATTGTATATGGAAAATACAGAATTTAAATAAAATATGCACAGCCAAAAAAGATTTTATTTAATCAAAACATTCTTGCTATATTTCAGGCAAAATAAATAAATAAGCCACCACTAGCTCACCATCCTTACTTATCAAACAAGCCGCACACCTGCCATGACTGCATGCTCCGTCAGCTGCTTACAAAACTGCTTCAGCCTCCCCAGGAAGATCCGCCTTGACCAGAATCCACATCATTCAATATAAAGCAGAGAGGACATCTTCTCAGAAAGCAGCTGTAGTAAAATGGCTATCAGGTTGCTGAGGCACATGTAGCTGCTCCAGGTTGGAAGTGTGTGGAGGTTGATCCGCTCTAACCCTACCAGTAAAGATCAGGCATGTTTGTGATGTGCTCTTTATCTGTCTCACAGGCCGGCTTTTCTTAAATTACCTCATTATGTTCATGACAATATCAAGTGCGCCCAGGAGGCCCATGTTCTGTACTACAGATGATGTCGGCAACTTGCTTATGCATAGTCACACGCTCCCGCCTGCTGTGCATTACAGCCGATAAGCCAGACGGGTCACAGGCCCTGTAACCACTAACACACAAAACCATGAGTGTCTTACAATCACTGCCATTTACAAGAGCCCAGTTTTAATTCACCAGGGTGTGTTCATAATACAGGACATCCCAAGGGTAAAACGGTTGTATGTCTTTATTAAACTTCACACCTTTTGGGGAAATCATGAGCTGAAATATGCACATATATTTATGGCTGAACATTAATAAACAAGAGGTGCCACTGCAAAATCTTCCAGGCCCCCTGTGAACCACGAGACAGGGCCTGTGCCAAACATCATACAGTACAGTGTATTATGAAACACTATTGTCACAGGCAGGAAAACAGCTACTGCATTGCTATGGAAGTAATTTCCCCAACTGTTATCTCGTCTGTGAAAAACAGATTCAAAGTTTTGCTTATGGTCTTTGAGTCGATTCAAAAACTCAAAATGTGAAAGCACCCTCTGTGAGTTAAGGAAAGACTTTATAAATATCAGTATAGAAGTTCTGGCTCATTGCTTATTGTGTTTGCAGCCAAGTTATTTCATACCTTAAGAGGCGAACAGCATTAATGCCGCTGACCTATGCAAACACAAAAAGATCGCCCGACAAACAGAGAGGACGGGTAATAATTACAGGACAAAGCGGTCCAGACAACAGCTCACCAAAACCAGATCAGCTACTGATGATAACTACCTCAAACACTTATGCAATGATTAGCCTCTCCATGACCCCCATCCAGCACCACAATCCAGGGGATTCTGGGGGATTAACAACATATTTGCATAATTAGGGTCAGAAACTGATGAAAACTTCCTGCAAAAAATGTTGCTTATAAAATGCACATAGAAGTAAAAGAGAGAATGGAATATGGAATAATTTCCTTGATATACACGTAAACAATCATATCTGACATTGATCATTAGTTATTGATCACTAAGGTTTAGAAATTATTATAATAATGAACTTTTAAACAAAGTTTATTATTAAAACAGGCAGTCATCATGACCATGATCCATAAGGTCAGGCCTTGAGTTTTATGTTTGTTTTTTTTTGTTTTTTTATCAGTTATGTTTATTAGGGTTGTGTGTTACATGTAATGTTGTTAAATTAATGTTTATTGCATATTCACCATGATGGTGTTTAGTGTTTGTGTGAATGACACTGAGCACCTTCTATATACTGTACTTCTACGTATATACCCCCACATGTACGTCGCTTTGGATAAAAGCGTCTGCTAAATGAATAAATGTAAATGTAAATATACTTTGGGTTCATTTATAAAATTCATCATGTGACTTTGTCATGTTTTTAACTGTAAATTTAACTTAAAACTGTAAAATCTAAAATTATGTTACCTTATTTTTTACAGTCAAATTCCGGCAAACACAGCTTTTTTGTTGTCGATTTTTTGACAGTGTACATCAACTATATACACATGTGCTGTCAAATGATTAATCACGATTACTCCCATCCAAATAAGATGTTTTTGGTTACATTAACACACTTTTTTTTTTTAATATATGAAATATATTTATATATAATATAAAGTATTTTACTATTAATACATAAATGTATATACCTGTAAATATTTACTGTATTTGTCTGTACATAATAATCAAACACAGTACAGACATACATTATGTAACTATTTTTATTTATTTTTTTTTTTGTTTTTGCATGCGATTAATTGTGATGGCAGCACTAATATATGTACAGTATATTTGATTACCTACAATACACAAAATTTGTGGACACATTTTGTGCCATTATCAAATTCTCTCTATTTATTTACTATAATAACACATAGGTTGATGCATCAGCATTCTTCACATGCTAACTTACATCTAAATAGGTTACAAAAGGGGGGATTCTCCCCCATCTTAACCTACCACTGCTGTAAGATTTATATTTCATAAATATTAACCATAGTTAAATGGCAATTTATTGTAAATTGCAGTAAGTATTAGGAGGGAAAAACACACACTACTAAGGCTGCATTGGTTTTAAAATACTGACTGTGTAGCCTAAAGACATCAGTCAGAAAGAAAAGAGACCACTTATCAATTTAAACCCTAGTATTAATAACATACTGCTATAGGAAATTAAAGTAAAGCTAGTACAGATTCAAATTAATTTAATTTTGCAAACATACTCTGTAATAAAGCTCTTTCTGATTACTGTTAGCTAGGTGGCTTCACTAAAACACAATGGTGAGGAAAGTAGATCCATTAAACCACAAACCTTTTCTCACCATTGCGTCAATACTATTAAATTCAAAAGGTCAGACGCTCCTTGAGGATCTGAGGTCTTAGTCAGATGTATTCAAGATTGGAGTACTCAAAATATTAGCACCAGTGAAAACAAATGCAAACTTTGACCACAGTATGGTAAAATCATATTTCCCTGTATTATGACAAAACACATCCAGCAGCTAATAATTAGCAGTTTCACGTGCGTTATGATTATGAAACCAGACCACCCACTAACACCTATAAGAGGTATCATTCTCACATTGCCAATCTATCAGTCGATTTCACACCACATATCATTAGAAAACACCCACTGCCAGATCTTATACATAATTACGAACAAATATATCAAAACAAGAACAGAACAAATGTAGCATAAAGATTGTTTGCACTCAGATTGCTCTAAGGCTTTCCCCCCTCATTCATTTGAGCGAGAGATTTCACATATTTCATCTGTTTTAGATGGGGAGCTGCTTTTATGACTGCTGATGTTTGAAGAATAGCTTTGAGAATTCTTGCTTTTATTAAGGGATTGTGAAGGCTCCTGTATCTTGTGTTCCAGTTATTCTCTAAAGCATGTGTAATACCAGCAGCACAAGAACACTGAACCAGAAAGCACAAAACTGTTCAAGGTGGATGCAAATATAATTGTAATATTTTTTTTTTTACATTTACACAGGTACATCGCAAGGTCAAAGTGAGACAAAAGGACAAATGGCTTTTCAAATGACCAATTAATGCTACGAACAGAGTTATCTCATTAATGTAAATACTGGTACTGTATAGATATTCATCCATAAATCTAAACATGTACTTGCACAGTATCAACACATTTACAGCGTCTAACACTCTAATGTTTATGAATCCTCTGAGAATTAGTCAGAAGTGAAATAGTGGGAACGTTTGCCAGGGCACCACCACCGGTGACCTAGTTTACTCAGACAAAGCCCGTATTTATTTATAAACGAAATCCAGGTGGGACTAATAACAGTGAAGTGATCTGCACTCTTTGCACTGGCAGAAATCAATTACTACGCTCAAAACGAATGAAATGCAATTAACACGTTATTGTATTTGTGTGTATATCGAAACCTCAAGCAACTGAAACAAAACTAAAATTTTCACTAAAATGAGTGAAAAGTGGTAACTGCATTAAATAAATGCGATGGTGGTAAACTTTTAAATACCTATACTCACTATAAATGCCATAAATTAATCCTACTAATTTTATTAGTTCAATATCCAATGAATCTCAAAGGACTTATAAACATTTACACGTTTCTACCGTTGTATATAGTGCTAATATTGTAGATCATGTCAGTTTTATTCAGGGGCGTAGCACCAAATTCTGGGCCCTATGCACAAGCAGTGGCCATGGGCCCCCGTAAGCTCGAGGTTCACAACTACGACACCATTTAATACATCAATCAACTGATGCATTTACCCCAAATATTAGCATTTACATCAGTTAACAACATTTATTGTGATATTAAAATTATATTTAAAGGAAAATAAAATTACTCTCCTCAGGGGCCCTCCCTGCACTTGGGGCCCTGGTAATTTAGACCCACTTTTCACCCAACTACGACGCCCCTGGTTTTATTGCCTGTCTCAACATGTATGCTGAAACCACACCACATATGAACACTTATGAATACTATTAATATCACATTAAGAGTGGCATTAAATTAGAAAATCTTGCCTTTTGTTAAAAACAGCAGTCACAAAGCACATTTTTTCCACTACTAACCACTTTACAGTTACCAATAACAACCATCTTACTGGAAAGCAGCACATTCAGTGTTTCAGAGAACTCTTTTGTTGCCATCTTTCTGCTGTTGAGAGGCTATATTAGTTTTTGTCACCAGTCTTTGGAGACCTCTGTGATTTTATACATGACAGTAGCAGCAAAGCTGTTTTACTGTGTAAACTGCCTTTTGTTTTCCTTTCGAAGGTCTTCATTTCTGCTCTTGATTCCATGGACCATAAAAAAAATACAAATAAAAACAACACTGCGGTGAGGTCTCTTTACTGCTATGAAATGCCAATACTGTTGCTTTCAGCCGCAGAACACTGTCATAAAACAGAGGCATCACAACAAACTCCTCTTTCCTCTTTGACACTGACATTTTCATGTGCATCCACACCTCTAACACAATCAACATCAATGATGCAATATCTATTTTGAAAAATAGAGACATGCTAAAAGATGACTCTGTAGTGGTGTACAAAAAAAGACATGGTTTAGGTTGTGTTAGAAACAACACAAAAAGAAGGAACTACAATGCTTATTTAAATATGGATGTTTATTTTAGTGTATATTAACTACTTGTTTATTAGCAATTCATATTACTAGAATATTAGTCATTTATTAGTAGTAATTAAGCAAATATCAATGCCTTATTTTACATGCCCTTACTCTACATTCCAAATCCTACCCAATACCTAAACTTAACAACTTACTAACTATTAATTAGCAGCAACTTATTGAGGGAAAAGGTGTAGGTGTTTCCTATTTTGAAGTGTTACCAAGTATTTATAGTGGATCAAACAAAAAACTGGATGGAGCATGCAGAAAAAGGAAAGGATTGACAAAAGAATGGGTGAGAAGAGACAGTATAACCCTGGATCACAGGCTGATGCATGTTGGGAATCATGGTTCAGGTGAACAGGCTCCTGACTCTCATCATTGTTTGACATAGCATGGTTGAGAGTGGCGTCTGAGTAAATACATCAGAAGCTGTAGTTAAAGTCGCCTGCTACCCGTTCGCAGTCACTGACAGCCTGGTGACAAGATACAAATGTGAGCCTTCATCACTCTGGGCACACACATAAACACTCGCCACCCCCGGGCTGCACTTTGAATTGCTAATTCATTTGCCATGAAAAAAAAAAAAAAAAAAAAAAACGTTCGGTGAGGGGTAGGGGCCCCGTTAAATGGC
>JAUMHP010000057.1:7109897-7133770 GCA_032361065.1 Enteromius trimaculatus
GAACTTTTAAGTGCTACTTCTTTTGCCATTAAAAAAAAAAAAAAAAAAAAACGTTCGGAGAGGGAGACGCGCCACTTTACATGCCTCCCATCTCCAGACTTCCTACGATGTCATCAGTTCGGGTTGTTTTTTGCTGTCCTGCTGCTGACGGATGGACTGGACAGTCTTCCATTTTCAGTGGCTTTGATAAGCCTCGATGTGGCACAGTTGGGGGTGCGGGAGGGGAAATTTAGAGTTAGCGATGCTGAAGCTGGGTGCACTGCAGAGATACTTTGATTGCCTTTCCGCCGAGGATGAACTGTGTTTGGACTGAACATTGATGGTTTACAGCACTGCTTGAGGAAAACCAGGGGAGTTTGATGATGAAAGAAATTATGTACAAGAGAAGAAGTGCTTTTGTTTTGCCGTAATGTGGACCCTCCAGTCAATATAAATGTGGAAATATCAAACCAAGCCCCTGCTAGGAGCTAAAATCTAGTTCTCGTCCCACTATCTTATTTTACTTTGTGCCAATTTAAGTCTTAAAACAACATTCACAACTATTAGCTATTTAACTTTAGTAATGTGAAGTACTTCTGAGTGAAGTATTTAGTGGAAAATAATGACCAACGACAACAAACAGTCGCATCTATCTACATCAGGATTCTAGTTCTGAATACAGGAGTAAAGCATCTTATACTTTTCTTTCAATTACTTAATCTACTCCCAACCGTTTTAGTAACATTTTATTTTAAGGTGACCTTGTTACATGTACTCACTATTAAAATAACAATATATTATGCGTAATTACATGCAAGTAACCCTAAACCAAACCCTACCATATAGTAAACATATGTAGTTAATAAGTATGATTCAGAACTTAAATTTACACCTTAAAATAAAGTGTAACCTCGTTTTCAGGTATTTTCCCCACTTTCTATTTACTGTGAGGAACTCTTCGCAATCGTTTTCTTCAATATTACTCATTAAAGCATGATACATTACATTTTGGTCTTTATTCACTCCAGAAGTGCACAAAGAATGAATTTTATTTTGATCATGGTTTTATCAGTAAGCCTAGACTTTTGTCAAATACACACAGCCTATTGTGTGCAAATGTAACAAGGCTTAAAAACATGTTCAGTTCACAATTTAATTGGGATAACTTAGCCGGGTCGCATTATCTCAGTCTAAAATGGCTCATGGGCTCAGGCCCTGATGTTGGAAGAGTCACGCTGGGAAATTTGATTAAATTTGGTGAATTAGTTTTTTTTTTTCAATATTTCAATGAGAGTAAATCACTGCTAAGTAAAGCTCGACAAACATCCAGAAGTTGTTGCGAGTCAGCCAAAAGTTCCAACTATATAAAAAAAAAAATATATATATATATATATATATAAAAGTATTGTTATCAGCGAGTTCTAGTCAAAGTATTATTAGTGCAATCTGGTTTACAATTACAACCTGGCAGGATGGCAGGTTTAATAGAAATTCATTGCATGCAGGAAGAGCAATCTGCACTTCTGTACTTGATTGTTCTCTGCTTACGCCGCACACGTTAACATATGCCAAAACAAGATTTTATAATTGATGTGATACCTATGTGGGTACGTTCTGCAACAGATGGGTTCCACCAGGTTTGAAATAGATGGGATTAGCCAGAGAGCAGCCTCGTCCTTTATGGAGAGATCTTTGTGTTCTGGCCAGGGCTCTGTCTGGGGACTTGTGCCTTGGCTTGTGGGGGGAACAGATGGGTTTCCCCATCTGATGCACGTACATGCAGCACTGGCTCATATAATTCCATTCATCTTTTAAACAAGTTTGGTGAATAATCAATTTCAGGCAATTCAATAACAAAATGCTTTGGTCAGGAAATGAAGATATGAAGTGGTTGTTAATTTGCTGAAAGGCCTTTTGTACAGCACATCAATAGCATGCGGCATGAACTTCAGCAACTCGATGTTACAAGGTTTTGGCTTTCTGCATTTATGAACTTCGTGGTTCAACAAACCATCTTCTCCATATGGAACACTTAAAGCTTGTCTCTGGGAGCCTCTTAGAAAGAGATTTTCATCTGCTTGCCAGGTATGCAACGCATCTCCCACACTTGTCATCTATTGTGAGTCTCTCTTGTGCTCCAAAATGTCAAATGTTAATGCATAATTGTCCAAAGAAAGATTTCAATTGCACTGTGGAAAAAAAAAACCCATCAATCTCTAACACTAATTTGTAAGGAACTGAAATGCTTAGACAATTGTACGATGTCAAAATTTCTCTTCATCATACTGATTACAGCTTTCCATTGCATTTGGCCATTTTCTTTAAAAACAAAACAAAAAAAAAAAACAGTACAGCCTGGGAAATGTGGCATATAGAAAACATCTGCAGAGCATACATATAAACTCTAGATAGACATACTGAGGTAGTCTGTGATTAAGCAAAACTCAACATTAAAGCGCCTCTGACAGGCTTTAAAGCATTTTAAGAAACTCCAGGCATGGTTTGAGAACCTACAGAGAATGCGAAATGATCAGGCCTCCACACACTCCATAATCTCCATGACTCTCCACGCTAAAGCTGATAAATTGTATTAGATTTCCCTTTAATACACAAGGCTAGGACCGAGCCAGCCTCTGAAGTTTGGGCACATCTCTTTTTCCCAGACACAGTGTCTGGGGTGACATGAGGAATTTAACTCAAACTCCGATGGGAACACACCAATCAGGTAGATGTATTACAGGCCTGACTTGATCAACAGATCTTGTACTCCGCTCTCTGAGCACCCACTCCACATCCAATTTTTATTTATCTGTTTTTTTACCTCTCCCTTACAATCTAAGAACGCTATTCTATCTTTTTTTTTTTTTACCTACAAATAGGCAGGTTGGCTTGCACAGCTCTATAATGATTCAACAAGCATACTCCCTTTAGTGTGGAAGCCACAACATTCATGTAGCCTCTCGCAAGTCCACTAACAGGTGAGTTTATAGAATTCAAAGCAGGTTCCAGTCGAGCTCGGAGTCAGTCGAGACACTGCTTAACATTCAAATCATGAGGCTTCTGGCTAGTTTTAAAAAAGAAATGTCAGGTCATTATAGATTGCAATTTTTGCCTGAGTAAAATGAATACATGAAATCTTTATTACCCACCAGACACCGAGCAGGGGTGGAGCGACAGCTTCAGAATAACTCGGATACTATTCTCTCTCGCCTTCCCTGGGCACATCAGAGAAAGTTTTCCCTTTTTTTTCACCTCTCATGCTTCTTTTACAAGTTCTCGGGCCTGTCATGTCAGGGTCATTCTCTAATCACGCAAGGGCTTGATCAAAGCACCAGGAGTGAGGAAAGGAACACAGAGCCTAATTTCTCAGAGGGCAGGAATTAATACCACTCCCCTGTCAGCGCAGAAACCCCAGCCCACCCTCTTCCACCCCTTCCAGCCTCTCACCAGGCCTGACGGCTCCCGCACCTGTTGTAATCAGGATGATTAAGTACATAAGAACAATCCCAAATATACTCTCGCCAGATAGATGATAGAGCAGATAACGGATAGAGGCTAGCTAGAGCCTCTGAGCAAACTGATTAAAAAGCCTCTAAAGTTTGGGACTCTCTGGAATGAGCTTGCTTCAAATCCTAGCATTAGTATGTTGCAGAGTGCACTCTTTTATCTTGTCCTGTGAGCGAGAATGGTTATCATTGTTGAGAAAGATTTGTGGAAACCAGCTAGGCATGACTCAACAGAGGAACAAACAGATGTTTGTCAATAAAAGCAATTCTTTGTAAAACGAACTAAACAGGACACTTAACTGACTCATGAGGGTGGTACGAGGGCCCGACGTCCACAGGTGGGGGTTGTGCTTATGTAACCCCCCTGGGTCTGCTTCCACCACGACTCGTGCTCGCACCGAGGGGGCCTCAAATCCAGGTCTCCGGCACGGGAAGCGGGCGCTCTAACCAAGAACTAAAGGCCATGACCTCTAGCGTCAGTCACAGACACTTACAGCCCAACACCGTGCAGGATGTTAGGCATTTGCCAGAGAACACCAAGATTGGCAAATTTGCCACTGGTGCCCTGAGCTCTTCACAGATGAAAGCAGGTTCATACAGAGCACATGTGACAGACGTGACAGTCTGGAGACGCCGTGGAAAACATTCTGCTGCCTGCAACATCCTCCAGCATATTTTTGGCTGAGCACCTACACTTAGATTTGTAGGGATGTATTTTGTTATTTTTAATAGCTACTGTAAGCATTTTCATGATAACAGCTTCCTACACTCTCAGAAATAAAGGCACAAAAGCTGTCACCGGGGCAGTATTTTTTCAAAAGGGACATGTTCGTACCTAAAGGGTTCATTTTGGTACCTTAAAGGTACGTATTAGTACTAATATTTGAACCCAACAGGTGTAAAAGTGTACCTTTTGAAAAGGTACCGGCCCAGTGACAGCTTTAGTACCTTTATTTCTGAGAGTGTAGGTTTAGCTAAAACCTGCATACACAACACATTCTGCTTTCACCGCTTGGTTTGAGCAGGCCGATCACAACCAGTCCAAAAACCATTCTGGGAACAGTACAGTATGTTATCAATCAATTGATCACATCCTGTCTTTGGAGGATATTTTTGACCCATGCATGAAACAGAGAAGGCAGCATAGCTGGGTGAGACATCTCACCTCCATTATTGGTTTTCTGCTAATGAGAAAGGTGAGAAATACGTCTTGCATGGTCAAATCAAACTACTTCAAAGCTTGTCTGCATCATCTACGCCTACAGTATGCTTTCGCAACACACCAGAGACTGTCGAGTTGAGTTATCAAGGTCAAAGTATAAAGAGTTGATACCGCTGGGCCAATCTCACATCCACCATTACTCTCTCCTCATGCTCCATGGTGAGTCCTCTCAACACAGGCTCTTTGGGAGGCTAGCCTGACACAAAAAACACTAGAGAATGGGGTGGACTGACATTCACTTCATCTGCCAAAACGGCACTAATTTGACCAGATGTTGAGAGCATGAAAGAAGCATCGCATTTACAGTATCCGCTCATCTAAGTGTCGACTGCTTTATGGGCCTCTGTGCCCTAATGATGGGCAGGTTATTTGATTCTTGCGATTGTACATGCCCCGCTGTCAACAAGCCCCTTGACTCCTTTCGTTTGCTGCTCCGGTGAGCAGGGACACTTATCTGCGAGAAATGAAATCAAGGGTAATTGCATGTTCATGCCACAGAAAACGCCGACTACCAGACAGCGGGAGACTCCTTCCTTTCACCAAATTATCCAGCTAACAGTCTGCTTCCAACTTGCTCCGTTAAACATCCTGTAGAAGATTTTCCTGGCTCTGTATGTACAATTTAATACAAATCTTTCGCTCCTTCAGTCTTTCCCTATCTTTCTCTAATTCTGTCGTGTATACCTGCCAGGGGCATTTTCTTTAAAAAAAAAAAAAATTCCAAAGAAAATATTTGGATGAGAAAAAAAATAAATAGTGCACAAATAAATATGAACAAATATTATGACTTTTTAAATGAATTCAGGTGTAAATCACTCATTTTCGTGTAATAAGTGACACGGTCCAGCAGTGATACCATCATAGGTTGACCCAGGTGAGGGGAAAACACATTGAACTTTGTAAATCACTGTGATTGGCTGTCAGTGTAATAATGCCTGCCTATCGTTTTCAAAAATAGCCCAGACATTAAATTGCTGGTAAACACGGACAGTTTAATTGAAAAATGAATAACTCACTTACTTATTTATCAGCCCTTTCACCCTAAATGGAAACTTAAACATAATTATCTGTTAGTTTGGCAAATTAAAATCACCTTTGACTGAGAACCTTGTGGCATTTGCAGAACATTTAATAACTAATGGCTCACAACTAAATATAAAATAAATATTCTTATTAATGTAGTGTTGTATAATTAAGAAAACAAAAGTGAATAAACTTTCATACTTTGATACAATCTGTATCAAATAAGTGTGTCAATATAAACAAGCAATAAATAAATAAATACATTCCTGAGCATCAATAATATAAATGGTGAACCACATGGCTTTAGCCCAATAACCATAAACATCAATTGAAACTGGAACATGAATTTACAATGGACTAAAAATACAAACAAAGAGACCGCATGAGTCCACCACATGACACCAAATATTTTCACTGAAATGTTGTACATTCTCACACTGTAAAAATAAAGCTAAATAAAAACACAAAATAATTCCCAAAATGTTGTCTAACTAGTTAAACAAGTTGAACTGAACAAATAATTTAAAACTTTTTAATACTGCTCTAAATTTTAAGAACGTGGCAATAGTTCAGAGAATCTAAAAACTTAAATGCATCATGTTATGTTGAATTTCTTTTTTCTCAGGGATTTCTTTTTTTTTTTTCAGTTGACATGCAAAATATCTAATAAATAAATAAAAAACATAGAGCAAGCTTGCTATATAAAGTTAATTTCTGAGTCAACAACCTTGTGGACATCCCTGAATCCTGTACAAGAAGTTGTTTCTATTCAGTGTTAAGGTAAAGATGCTGCATGTTTAATTCATTGTGAGCTTTTCAAACCAGAGTTCACGGGCTCTTACATATTCCAAGCAGGCAGACTGACGTGGTCCCACTGTTGCTTCCCGGTTCACACCTTTTGTCTGCAAACCCTCCTAACCCTCCTATTTTAATGAAATGCTAATCCCAGGCAAGTTATTCCACTGTTTGGGTTGGAAATGCTTTTATTTATGCAACATCCAAGTACATGTTCTGTCTACAGAGATCAAGCCACACTCCAAGAGCTGCATTCATAAAAAAAGATAAAGAGAGAAACAGAAAGAGAGAGAGAGTGAAAGAGAGAAAGGTGACCTCGTCGTGAGCTTCATTACACCTGCTGCGTTGCTGCCTTTTCATGTATAATCTAAAGCCTTCCACTCAGTTTCACTGACTCATTTCTATGTGGTTTCATTATTGGTTCAAAAGTTGTCAAAGAGGGACTTTGTGAATGCTGTGGTTCCATTACATCTGAAGGCAGCCTGAAATATGCAGTATTTTCTGTCTAAGAAATTTGCTTTTTGAGGTAAAAAAAAAAACAAAACAAAACAAATTTTTTTTTTTTTAATGCCTGGCATCAGTCTCTGGTTCATCTCAACTACACATTAAACGAGTAGAAGATTATATGGAATATAAAAGAGTGTTGATCTAAAATGGGAAAGAAAAAATGTAAAGAAAACCCTACAGAGATTCCTCTGTCATGCAGTACTACATAGTGCTATTTCATCTCTTCCAAGTCTGTTATCTGTGACTGATAATAAATTAATAAATAAATAAAATAATACAAATATAATTTAGGGCCAGAAGTATTTTTGAATAATTACAATTGATTAAAACAAGATGCATTTTCAGAGGAAAAAGACATCAAGCAACGGTTTAAAATAAATAAATACTTCATTTATTGAAGTATAAATCCAATAAAATGTATTCTTAAATCATACTCAGGACCTGAACACAAACTTGACATGGACATTTTAAATTCAGACATGAATCAATTTCATGCATAACATTAAATAATAACAAAATTAAAATAATGATCTCTTACTAAAATGCAACTGGTTAAGAAGACTCAGCTCAGACATGACAAGGTTGACACCAACCCAACACTAATACATTATTTCAAAAAATAATAATTGTCTTAATATCATATAAAGTCTTAATATCATATAAAACTTGGCTTTTTATAAGTACTGATAAACAAGACAAAAAATACTGATACACTACTGGACTGTAATGTAGCTTGCTAGCTTACAAATATCTTTCAAATAAGGCTTATAAATTATAAGCAGAATTTCTTTCCAAAGACCCTTGCTCATCCTTGCTCTTTGAAGCTGTCTAAGCTGCATGGGAAGAACCTGTTCCCGACCGCTCGGCTCACACTATGGAATATGACGTTTACACTATAATATCACCTTCAGAAAACACACATTCACTCTAAATGGGATTCAGAGCTTCATTCACAGGGCTTATGCATATAAACGAAATGTTAACATGTTCTTCATTTTCCCAAGAACAGGGCATGAAGGTCAAGAACGAAGAAAAGAGAGGGGAAAAAATTGCACCGTGATTTGTGACTGAACAGCTGTGACATTTATTCCTGGTCTTAACGGATCCTTCCGGAGGTGCTCCATTAGCTGTTCTTTAATCCCAACGAGAATGTCAAGGGCAATTGTAAACACGAGCCAGACTTCTATCCCTCATTAAAAGATGTATTTACTCTAAATGACGCCCTTATCATTCGCCACGTAACAAAACAAAGCAGGATGAGGCATCATTTTAGTTTTTGCCGTTCTCGTTGACATTTTGGTATTGCGTTTTGGGAAATACGCAACTTGGACAAGAGCAACTTCTGTTCTGGCAATTGTTTGTGGCCACAAATGCAAAACCCAATCAAATGAAAGCAGCATCATGCAGAGCTCCCTCCAAAAAGGGCACAGAGCAAAAATTTCTGAACTCTCAGGAGTGACATTATGAAGCTAATTTGAAATGAATTAACAAGGACTAGACGTCTTTTGTTTTAAAGGATTTCCCATTTTAAAATGAACAAGTGTACTCTGCATGAAACACTTACCAAACAGAAATCAATCTATTTGTTCTGCTTCCTGCTACACAAAGTAAGAACAAATTCCTTGCACAATTCCGCAGCGAGTCACGCAATTGTTTGCTTTTACATTTTATATCGAGCTCATAAACGGAGCTCATTCTGCAAGGGAAAGCCAGGGACATGACACGATATTAACAGCCCAGCATCTCTCTCCCTGCCTCTCTCGGGACACAAGTGTTAATCGGAGCCATCAGGTCCTTTCCTGCTGGATCAATGTCAGCACAAATTTCAGATTGCTTTCCTGATGCACGCCAACTTATCTGTGATTCAACTTTAATAGGTTATTGAACGGCACAAGCATTTAGGGAGCAGGGCCGTATTTCAAGTTATTGACAATCAAATCCACACAACTTTCTCATTACCATACATTAGGACAAACAGAATTAATCTTTGGGGGCACTGTCAGGTGAAAGGACAACACTATGATTGAAAGAGGTCACAACCTGGCTTGTAGGAAAATAAATTACTAATATCTAGTAGAGTTTGGAATGACGACCTTCTATCATGCGTTTAGTTAAAAATATATTTCAGAACAAAGCATAAGAATTATACCAATGTCCAAATATAGTGGGATCCAGAAGTCTCCCACCACATATTTTTTTTAAACATTTAAAACAAAGAAAGATTATGATGCAAAATAAGAAATATTTAATATTCTAAATGATTTATAGGTCAGTAATAATTAAGTATACGTTCATGACAGCTTGAGTGCATGTTAGTAAAGCAAATACTAAAATAGAATAGAATAGAATAGAATAGTTGGTAAATAGAAAATACTAAAATTAAAATATAAAAGCCAATTTTTCACTTTTAAGTGCTGGACAACTGGAGTTGTCCAGTCCTGTTCACATAGGGCACTTCTGAAAATGCTGTTGAGAGTCAGGTGAGTCAGGTGAGTCAAAATTTACAGGTGTGAATGCGGTTGTTACACCCGTAAATAACCGAACGTTGTGTGAACGTAACCGAACTCAAATAGCTACAGGATTGACAACCGTATTGTGCTGCTGTGTGAAGGTGGCCTAATAAGCAGATATTATATCACAGTAGTACAGTATTTTTTAAATGAATTACGTGCTGCCTTGGTTAGCATAAACCACCATTTAAAAAATAATAATAATAAAAAAAAAAAAAAAACATATTCACCCCAGACTTCTGAATGGAAGTCTATGTTACTTTGAAGCATTAGCATTAAACCAGACAAATGTCAAATATAAACATTTCCACTAGTGGTCTCAGACTAATGGGATGCCACTGTATATAGAAAGTGGTGTCTAAAATATGTCTAGCTGAATATCGAACGCTGAATGTGTTCCCTCTGTCGGTTATGAACGTGTCAAAAACACTGGGTGGCCGTTTAGTGGGTCCCAGCTGCTGCCAGCAGTTCTTATACTGCAAATGTCCGCCATGGCCTTGAATCACACAGAGCAAATTTCACATCAAAAGCAAGAGACTTCACACAGGCGCCGAACTGATGGTGCTCTCTCAGAGCTGAGGGAGGATGTGGGAAACCTTTTCTAAAAGAAGACTGGGCTACATACATCTACTGTCTAGGAGTAAAAATGTATTACAACAAAAGCAATTCCCTTACAAAAAAGGCACAATTTTCTTCCTGTCCTTCAAACTCAGTTGAATGCTAAAAGAAGAAAATGGGACAGGATAGGTACCCACAATTATGATTTACATTTTCACATCAGGGCTGTGTTTTGGCTGGTTCTGTGACCACAAACAGCTTTAGCCTACAGCATATATGACTACAGCTTACTGTAGTAAACAGCCTCAGCCATTAGTGCTCCAAAGGTGTCAGAAAAATTTCACTCAGTATGTCAGCGCCCTGATTATCAACACTGAAATCCTGTCAGCTGCTGCAAACTCGCCCGAATTTCTCCTGAAGGTGCTTTACGCGACCATTTATTTTAATAACTGAATTCATGACTAACATCATTGCAAACAAGAACCTTAGCTGCACAGATAATAGAAGACAGTTTAAAAGTTAGCATACATTACAAAACAATTATGCTCCACAAGGTCATTTCCAATGCACAGTCATGCAATTTTCATACAATGGGCCTTTAAAGAACACAGCTGAGTAAATAGATGCTGCATCACTTCATTTCACCGTGCGGCGTGATGCAAAGTAATTTTGTCCTTTCTAGTGGCTTCATTACAGTCTAATGTGTTATACAGGACACTTCATAACCGAAATGTACTTGGATGGGAAAATGAGGGGTGGCGAATCAAGCAGAGCTTGATGAATAAGATGACATTTCCATGCATCTGAAGGTCGAGTGGTTAGTAAACATCGGTGAAACCTTGAGATGAATGACTGGCTGATGCACAGTGTACCTCACTGTGAACGTCATTGTCCACAGGGAGGAAAACATATTCACTCACTCAAAACGTGAGTTTTTGTACATATAGACTATAAGCAGTTGCATTTAAATGGATGAATCTGTTTAATCGTGTGAAGGAATCATTTTGTGTGTGTTTACGCGTGCCTAGGGCCTTTATAGACAGTTAGTTGTCCAAAGTGGCCCATTCTAAGCTCCTCGTTAAGACTCGCTTGTTGCCAGATAATTACAGTCACGCAGGAGCATTTTCAGTATAATTTACCACACGCAATGCCGCTTATTAGTTGTAACAAATAAACATACTTAATAAAATTACTAGAGAGTTACTGGAGATTTTTTTCAGCCAGATGGATCTAGCCAAGTTTACAATACCCACACCAGACAAGTCTTGAAAAATGTTCATAAGCCCCATCAAATATCAAATAAAAACAGCTTTACCAGTGGACTAATGAAAGTCCATAAAGACTGAAATTAATGCAAATGAACTAAAACTGTTAATGCACAAAGTGTATCCATTTCACTGCTGCTTGCAAAAGAAAAACAAAATGACACTCCCCTGTGGAAGCTTGTGTTGAAGAGCCTTCAGCTCTGCTATCTGTGCTGAGAGAGAGAAAGAGGGTGAAGAGGAGAGGTGCAGCATTCTGCATTCGTCTCCTGAGGGAAGGATTAAAGCAAAGGGGTTTGTTGCTCAAAACCGAGATGAACATATTCGCTTTTTGTTCAAATGGGAAGGTTTAGATTCATTGTGTGAGCACAAGATGTTTGTTTGACCGCATGATTTGGATTCACTATATAGAGGCGATTTTTGATAAACAGCTGATTTTGTGCTCATAGTTTCATAACAGTTTGACAGATTTCTATTTACTTTCATTATAATGAAGACCAATTCTGGCGTAAAACATGTGCCCAGGTATGGTGGTCAATATGGAATTTGTGTCCTGCATTTTACCCATCCAAGTGTGCACACACACAGCAGTGAGAGGTGAACAACCACGTACACAGCCGGAGGAGTGGGCAGCCAGTGCTGCGTTACCTGGGGAGCAGTTGGGGGTTTGGTGCCTTGCTCAAGGGTCTCACCACAGTTGTAGTATCGAAGGTGGAGAGAACACTGGTTATTCCCTTCCCCCACCCACAATCCCTGGCGGAACTGGAGCTGGAGCTCGAACCCACGACCTTGGGTTACAGGTCCAACTCTCTATCCGACCCGTCTCTATATCAGACCCGACTGCACAAGGATTTATGGGTATCAACACAAATTGTACAAAACAATACACTCTGTGAGTGCAAGTTTACAAACAAACCCTAAAGATCAGCAAAAGGCAGTGCCAAGTATGTGACATTCGACATAATTCAGAGCACAGGGTAATCGTCCAACCAAGCAAACATGCCAGCCCTTCATGCTCTGCTAGACCGCAGACCCGAATACACTGAGTGACATTTATGTTCTTTTATTTTCCGCTTTAATGTTGCCTTACCCTCCCCGCAATGACATTTTCATGCACTAAGCAGAACAAATATTTTCACTTGTGCGATTCATTTGATATTTAAGCATATGCTGCTTTTCACACAGTAATTAAACCGTGGCAGCGAAGGCAGAGGAGAAACACACATCCACTACCAGGACCAGCCCGCTAGCAAGGCCTGATGAATTTTTAACATGTATTGTGGAGCTGATAAGATTTAGAATTTTAGTCTTAAGGAAATTGAAGCTCATACGTGATGGTTCAACAATATTACAATATTAAGAAATTTTCAGCAGTCTTTAGTATCACACTAGTTAATTAAAAGGGGGGGGGGTAATTAAATAGCTTTTTTAAAAATATACTAAAAGATACCAGAATATAAATATATAAAACATACACAACATTTAAATATTTAAAGGATGCTGACATTTGGAGTTTTAGTGAGGCGGTGAGGGAAGACATGGATCTAAACCTCTCCTAGACAAGGCCTAGCAACAGCTATGATTTGTGGTGACATATTTGACGTGTGGCTCAGAAACTGGCCGCAGAATATCATGGTGCACCCCGATTAAAATCCAGTCAGATACCAAAGACAGACGAGCTCTGCGCTCCTCTTCAGGGCTTATCACTTTCTTATTGCCTCTAAGCCACGGGGAAGAGGAAGTTCTAAATGAAAAATAAGCTGGAACAGAATTTCTTGCGGCATATGTAAACATCGTGCCAAAGAATATATCCATCTTTCTGCATTAGTTTATTTTATTGGTAAGCATGCATTTAGCTCTATGCAAAAGTGCAAACGTATCCATACGGATGGGTTTCTCCTCATTATCAAACACAGCAGACTTCCCGCCAAAACCAGAGGAACAAGATAATTAGTCATGCCGGGCTAGGGCCTGGGAAGCAATCTGACAGAGGAATATATTGATTTAGGAGGGAGGGTGAAGCAAACAGCCGAAGTTAGGGGTTACTATCAATCTTCTCCTCCAAGTCTATCAGTATATGATGAAGCACGTATGCGCGCTCGCTCACATACACTCGTTCCAACAGCTCGCCGGACAGCTTGTCAGAAAGAGACAAATGTAAGTGGGAACTAATGTCTCTGTGGACTCTGGAGGGAGTTTACAGCCTCCAAACATTAGGGCCCTGCTTTTTTTCGCCAAGTTGAAAGCTATCCCTTGAGCCGTAGACTTTTCGGATGTAGTCGGCTTGCTAAATCGGAGGATGATGAGAGGAACGGTAACAGAGAAAAAAAAATCCCTGCGAGTGAAATGCTGCCTCTGCATTCATAATACAGCGATCAGTCTCAGGTGTGGGTTGTCTTATGGAACGCCGCTGCTGATGTGTTTAGCGTAAAGAGCGCTGATCTATTTGCCGGGGATTCGAATAGCCCCGCTGTGATTGGTTGTGTGTGCGCGTGTATGTGTGTTTGCTCCGTCTGTCCTTGTCTCCTTCACACAAACATAAACACTTACAATAGTCCCCACGTCCCCTAAAAGCAGGAATGGCTTGAGGATAAGTATGTTTACAGCTATGCCTCTCACATGCAATTGCATCTCCATGCATCAGCAGGCGTGCTGAAGGAGAGATAAACTGTTATGCGGGCAACTGAAGGCTGAGGCTTTGAGCGGAGGATTTTAATGTATCGGTAGTTCAGCGGTTCAATAATCTGTGGAGACCTGCGACAGGGGAACTGGGCGGCTAATTGACGGGCTGTTTGGACAGAGCTGCGGGAACGCGGTCACTTTCACGCTCTCTCAGTCCTGTGTTTCTGTCAGGAAGACGGAAGAAGGATCGGGGGGAACGCAGAGATGAGCCAGACGTTGAGCCCGCAGGGGGACCTGATGTCACTCACACAGCACAGAGCTCTCGGAGAGAAAGACAGCCTACCTCAGGAGCTGAGAGTGCCAGCTCCTCGCTAACACAATGTGAAACACCTGTTACTGCCAAAAGTCCTCGCATGTCTCGTACCTCAAGCAGACTCGACACTGCTCCATCTCCAGAACTTTTGGCTGCTTCTGGAGCTACTGTATTCATGCCTCATTTTTGCACAATGCCTGAACAAGATTGTCGTTTTTGTAAAGTAGACAGATGAAAATAAAACTGTGGGATTAGGACCTGATGCGAGCTGGATTCGAACCCACGTTTCTCACATGAGCACTACGGCTCAATGTGTCTGAAGCAAGGAGGTCTATAATACTAGAAAAAGCTATCTGTTAACACGCAGCAATGACACTTAATTGATTGGCATCTGAAAGCAGTGAAGTATGCTTTTTAAAACAGGCAAAACATTTCATTAGCAACCGTCCTGAGCTGTAATGTGAAAAGCAGCAAAAAGTCAATTTCACACATTTAAGAGCCCTCTAAAAATACCTACTGTAATATAATAAAACATTTGTAAATTGATATAAATGAATTTAGGATTGGTAAGTATTTTTTAAAGGAATTAATACTGTGCTGCCACAAGGACAAAATTGAACGTGACAGCAAAGATATTTTAATATATTTTAAAGAATTCCATTTCAAATATGAAATAATTACTTCCTTTTTGAATTTGGTGTTCCTGGTAAAAAATGCCCAGCCTTTCAAAAATTGCTCATAAATATACTACATTATCACCAAAACTGGTGTTAATCTCAGTTTCGAACACCCCAAGTGTAACAAGGCGGAGAAAAAAAAAAGAAAGAAAAACAATTATACATTTTTCAGGAAAATAATGGTTAACCAGCAACTGGGTTCAACATTAATAATGTTTCTTAAATCAGTATTAATTTCTAAATTGTCATGAAGACAGGAGTGATATCTGCTGAAAATTCAACATCATCACAAGGAAAAAATAATAATTATAAAAATATATTCAAATAATATTTAAACTCAACTATTTTACTCAAACAAAAATCTTGCCCCCAAATTGTGAATGCTAGTTAATCAATATTTATATATAGTTTATCCACTAAATAAATAAATAAATAAAATCCAGAGGGTGGACGCTAGTCATGGAATCTACCAACACATCCTAAACCAGCTAAACCTTGACCTATTGGTCTGGAGCATATGTGTTAACAACTAGGACATAACACTACCCACAGGACAGAAATACGATATTTGAAGAAATTTACTCTATAATGAAGCAGCAATGCTGCAAATTCAGACAAGACATCTGACATTTTGAAGACTCTGAAGTGGCATGTTATATTAAAAGCATGTCACTAGGAGTCCTTCCCTCACATATTCAACTCTTTTAAATCTATTAAACCATGTGCCTCTCAACACTTCTGTTCCAGACTGACATGAACAATGCTAACAGTGGCCCTAGAATAAAGCCTGTCCTCACCCTGGGCTTTAGATCAATCTAGGTCAGTGTCACTCCGTTATCCATAGGAATATATGCACAAGGGATGTGTCCTTGCTTAAAACTAAATCGGAAAATGCATCTGCAAACAGAGCAAGCAGGAGAGCAAACACACACAGTGGAGCAGGCTAAAAGAACCAAAGACCTCCGTGTACGTGCTGGACTGAGCTAAACCACTCACAATCCCCTTCAACACCAGGAGGTGACAGTTAGGTGGAAAGGAAAATTGAAGCACAGCTATTTATATTCAATTATATCTAAACATCTTATTATGATATCTATTGTGAGCAATTATCATGAGTCAATAACAGCTGAGTGTTTTAATTATACCCCATGTCGAGGGGAACAGAGAGCAAACAATGCTGCAAATCACACACACACAAGCACACACACACACACAC
Source organism: Enteromius trimaculatus (assembly GCA_032361065.1). Classification (NCBI taxonomy): domain Eukaryota; kingdom Metazoa; phylum Chordata; class Actinopteri; order Cypriniformes; family Cyprinidae; genus Enteromius; species Enteromius trimaculatus. Next base: position 7,126,088 of record JAUMHP010000057.1, read on the forward strand.
ACACACACACACACACAAACATGCAAGCGAAAAGGTTTTTCTATCATGATGAGGACTTGTTGTTATACTAAACTAATATTATTTTCTATCCCCCCAATCCTAAATCTAACTCTCACGTAGACCTTTTTGAATGTCTGTTATTTTAATAAGATTTAGTATGATTGTTAAGCTAATAAAGCTGATTTCAGGTTTTACGGTGCTTGCTGGGATATTTATTTCCCACTGTGTAAAGTGTCATTCCTTATATTCTAAAATTAATTACAATAATTCCATTTTTTTTAAATGTTTTTCTATTTTCAAAAGTAAAAACAAATATTGTAGCACAGAGGTTGCATACGGACATTTATTCAACATTGCCAACAATATTCTTGGAATTGTGAGAGTTTGCTCACAGATTTAAAAACATTCGTGCAAACAATGGTTGCACGAATGAACACACACTTGCTGTATGACACTTTTGCAATATTGCAACTGAGATTGCTAAACTCCAACTGAGTTTTCAGATCATCAGCAGTTTCTGTAGAGCTGTGCTAAAAATGTGTATATTTAAGAGAAAGTAATTTTTTTTGAATGTTTGGGGGGGTTCTGGGAAGGAGGGGTGATTTAAACTCGTGCATCTGGCAACCCCACAAATGGAAACTGGTGGATTCTTGTTACCAATGCAAGCAAACAGAAATGTCAATAGAAAAAAAAAAAATACTACTGATGAAATGGCGATCATGGTGAAAATACAATTAATCATCCAGCCCTACCTTGAAATATGATTTGTACCGCTTTTAACCTCTGACAGTAATTCAACATACCCATTTTAAATGAATACAGATTTTATGAACACTCTAGACTGTTGTTCTTATGATTTTAAATGCATGTCCTGCATGTCATTTGCAGTTAAGCTTTCTAGGAAGAAGACATTCTTATACTCACAAGGAAGACAAAATGCTATATTAAATTGAATGCGGTTATGTTAATCATTTACATCTAAGAGGCAAAATGGAAATGCTATTTTTATTTAACATCAGCATAAATCAAAGACCATAAATTAAACATTTGTGCTTAGCAACGAACGACTGTGAAATGAATATGCACAACTAATTAAAACATTTTCTATGATGCAGACATTCGAAAGTACCTCTGTTCTTTTGATATAATGATTATTGTTGCAGTGTTTCTGAATGGGAAGAGCTCTAGGACATTGGGCGTGGGAATGACAAATGAACAGCTCATATTACGAGTGCAATTGCTGAAACCAAGTAGTGGGGCTAAATGCCAGGGAGGTGATTGATCGAAAATATACAGCTTTCCCTGCTGATGCAGTCATTAAATAAACACAGCATCTGGAATAGGCTAGACACGAACATGCCGCATGCTCTTTTCCTCAGGCTAGCGATCCACACACACCCAGAGGCCAACAAGCTCAGCTAAGGTCATCTCTTACACTTCATGCTAAAAATATCAGCTGGTTTGCTGTTAATACAAAGCTTCCAGGATAGTCGCAGTGATCCTTTTTACTCTACATCTGCAATCTAGTCACACTGGAGAGGCTAAAGAGACGCTTCTCAGAAATTGCTCCTTGTTTTTCTGCCCGGGTTGCGCAGCCCGTGGGATGGAGGAAGTGTCTCGTCATGCGTGGAGACAGCAAGATGCCTGTAACTAATCTAACTGACAGCTTCTCAGACACAGATCACAGGGCTGATGGGAGAGAACGGTGGAGCAGGGAACTTTCCAAGCAGATTAATTTATAAAGAGTCCTTCTGTGGCTGGCGAGAGGCCCTTGCTGACATGGGATAGCCCATCCCATCTTCAGAGACAAATACTTATTAAAGGAACGGTTCACTTAAAATGTATATATATATATATATATATATTTACAGTATGTAAAACCTATCCTCATTTACTCTTCCTCACGTTGTTCCAAACCTGTATAACTTCCTTTATGAAGTAATTCCCAAATTTAGTTTTTTCATGAAGTTACAATGAATAGAAACTTAGGCAATGTGACGCAAAAGCACCATAAAAATATCACAAAATTATTACAAATAGAGAATTATGTAACTGTAACCATTTAACAAAAAACATGATTTGCTTTTTGTGAATCATCAAGGGCCACAGTTTTAGCTAAAAAGTCACCTACATCTTGGATAGCCACTGCAAAGGAATCGGGGTATTACAAGAACCAAATCTTAGCTGATTTGTGAATGAATCATTCAGACCAGGAGTAGGCAATGTCAGTCCTGGAGGGCCGATGTTCTGTATACTGTAGTTTATAATCAAACACACCTTAACAAGCTAATGAAGATCCTCAGAATTACTAGGGTTACAGGCAGGTGAGTTTTTCTTTTTCAGGGTTGGAGCTAAACTCTGCAGGACAATCAATACTCCAGGACCTTGATTCAGACCATATCAACTGATTCAATGTAAATATACCTCTTGTGAATCAGACATTGCCCCATCTCTCATTCCCTTCTAAGAAAGTGTAAAGGCAGATCAAAGGCAGGTAAATTTAATCTAAAAATGTAATCATTTATCCCACACAGCTATTTTGCGGCTCCAGAGGACTCACAAGTCATACAGACTATTTTTATGACACTTTCATTGTGCTTTTGCGTTCTTTTTGAAGTTCAAAAGCTCCAGTCCCAATTCAATGTTGTTACACTGAAATACATTTTTCAGAATTTCTCCAACTAAGTACCACAGAAAAAAGTCGCACAGGTTTGGGACGAAATGAGAGGAGTAAATTGTCTTTTAATGTTTGATGCAGATAACTGGTGCCTCTTGAATTCATCTTTGAATTCTTGAACAAACAGCAAGCACAAACAAACTGTGAGGACAACGCTTCACATTTGCCTGTCACAACTTTTTACTGCTTTTCTCTTCTCAGCTTTGCTTTTATCTTTCTGCAGAAGCATGGCATTTTCCCTGCTTTGGCCGATGGGGAGAAAGACTGTAAAGAAGGGGTGAAAGAAAGCAGCAGTGGAAGAAAGAAGCCGAGAGAGTCTCAGCCGTCACTTCTAATTTCTTGTATCAGATGAATGGTACCTAGGATCAAACATGCAGTATGTTTCTACCTTAAGTAGAGCAGAAGACTAAAACGCTACACCACATCTAAGGATTGCTTCATGTTATCAAGACGAAGAACTTATTAATCTCTGGACGGTACGTATGTCCAACACATCCTATTGGGACTTGAAAAATATTCTTTGCTATTACCAAAGCCGTTTTCATTCATCCATCAGTACATATAACTTCAATAAATATGTCATGATGGACACATATAAGACCTTCTGGAGTGGACTTGGTCGGCTTATAAAATTTGTTTTATTCATTTTAACCAATTTAGCTAATGCAAAAATCATGTATGATTTCAGACTCTAGATATTTAACTCCAACAGTGACAGGTTTGAAATACAACACTGAGAAAACTTCACTCTTGGCAAACGTGGAATAAAAAGTGAGTGAGAGTTTTTACAAAGCAGTATTGTTGCCATGCGCTCTTTCAGCGGCTGACACTGGCGGCAGTATCAAACAACAGAAAAGCAAATATAAAAATGCACCCTGCTTTTCTCCCTTGAGGAGAACAGCTGAAACCCCCGCTGTTGTCTGTATATTATAAGAAATCATGACTACAGAGAAACAAGACCTCTCCTGTGAACACAATGAGGGTACCGAGCCAGGTCTGTGCCCTATTTACAAAGACTATGTCCAAATGAATAGTCACTACAGGGGAAACCAGAGAAGAAAGCATATCTATCCACCTCACCACTGACAGAAACGGTTTCCCTTGTAATGATAAATTGAATTTGTTTGCAACACCTGCAGATCCCCCAGTTTCATCTGGAAACAGAACATTTGCCTCTAAAGTGCAAATAAACTCACTATTCCAGCAATTCTGATACAGGATTTTGGACATTTATTACTCTATACACCTCCACCATGTTCTCGATTCTAAAAATAAATGTCCCTGCGCAGTTTTTTTCCACTCACTTTTTCTCTAAAAGTTAACTTTCTAGAGCAGAAGTTGCAAGCCTATTACACAAACTTTCCTTGAGCTTACCACTGTAAAGTCTTCAGCCGAGCAGTTCTGCCCACTGAAGTTGCAGCTCTTCAGCATTTCTTCCAGCTGGTGACCCGTCCGGTTGAAGATGTCCTGCATGTCCGGTGCCGGATACTCCAAATCGGTGGGTTTGTGGCCATCCTTGTTTTTGGGGGGCAAGCCGGTCAGGTTGGCCAGGTGGTAGATGTCGGCGTCGGTAAGAGCGGAAAAGCGGAAACGGTTGATGTTGCAGATGGTCACGGCGGGGAACACCATCTCCGGGGTGGCCTCCTCGTTCAGCGCCGTGACGTGAGGATGCTCCAGGTAGGAGATGGCACACTTTGCCGCCTGGTATAGAAAGAGAGCCAGGGACACCAGGAACGCGACAGCCCAGAGGGTCTGTCTGACGCCCAGCCGGCCCGACACAAAGATGTGGTTAATCCCATGGAGCGAGCAGGCATTGGCAAAGCCGGCCAGGTCCTTGGCTGGGGGGCTGCAGCTCTCCTCAATCAGGCTCTCCTTGTCCCCATCCTGGTTGCCTTTCTGCTTCTCATCCTCCTCTGCAAATTTGATTTTGCAAACAAATTCGATCGGCATGTGGGCAGCCAGGTCTGCGTTTGGGATGCTTGGATAACAGCTTGGAGCCCCAGTATCCACTAAGTCCCGTTGCTCTGACGAACAAGATCTGAACTCCAGAAAGAAAGGAAGGGGGGAAAAAGCTTGCAGAGAGAGAGCGGCCGTTGCTGTCGCGTGCAGTGGAGGGAACTGCTTCTGTCTCTCAGTTCCAGCTCTCCAGTGCTGATGCTCCTGGTGCTGCGCTCGGACTGCTCATCTGAGCACTTGTTCGGCACGCTTACGAGTGCTGCTTACCAGCTGTGATACACCTAGGAAAGCAAAAGACAACAAAAAAAAAACATACAACAAATCTCCTGTTTGCTTTATAGCCACAAAGGAAAATGCAGCATTTTGACTCAAGCTAAAAGAGGCTGGGGGGGCGTCTTAATAATTCATGAGGAAGCAACACTGTGATTATTTCCTCTTCACCGGCAGAAGCAGCGGCAACTCAAACACCCCCCACGCTCTCGTCCTCTTGCTTTCTCTCTCTCTCTCCATCCCCTGCTCGCTCTCTCACACACACACATGCGTACACATACACTCGCATCCCCCCTCGCTTGCGCTCTCTCTCACTTAATCCACTTGTTTGAGACGCTTTCTTACCCCTTGACCACAATAAGTTTCCGTCAAAGGCTGCTTCGCTGAACATCCCGGACTAGATGAGAACGTCAGGGGGGTCAGTGGATTTTAATGTCGCCCCCCTCCCACCACTCATTCACCCCCACCTAAATCCCAGAAGACATCCTAATTGCGACAATAATGAGCCGTGAGGAGTGAGCGTAAACAGCTCACAACTCTGAACAATCAATCTTCCAGCGAAAAAAAAATAGCTAAGAAAAAGGGAAATGGAGAAAGAAAGGATATTGATCGTGCAGAAGCATCAGTCAAAGATTAAGGAAAGCAGTACAACGGTGCTTTCTTATCAGGAATTAATGGTAGCATCACCAGGCTCTGGCACGAATTTAAATTAGTGCCTGTCTCCCAATCTAGGTTCGGATGACACCGAAGACACAGAAATAATGTATTGATCTTGACCTTACTTTCACACTTTATAGCTTCTTTCATAAGCGAGCACTCTCGTGCTGTTAATAGCCTTTTGCTATTGCCAAACAAAATTATGTAAAATGCATCTCCCTAATGCATAGTTTTCTTCTATAAATGCAATTAGCTTTAGAGGTCACATTTGTGTGGAATGAAACATTTGGAGAAAAGCAGTATTTTAAGACTATTCGAAAAGCTTTTAAAAATTCAAGACCCAAACAAACTTTGGGTCTTATATTAACACTCTCATATTTAGAGGTGTTTTATTAGTTATAGCCAAAAGGTTACATGTTTATATACATGTAACTCAGACATCCCATCCAAACGGTGTTGATTTTTTAATAAATTAATTTAAATATGCAGTCTATGTAAATGGGAAATATATTTTCTTGTAATTGTACCTGACATAATCACTGTCTACAACTTCATCTACCTAATCATGAATAAAATACTGTTCATTGCAAATAATAGGGTACAAGATTATAGAGACATTTAAAAGGACATTATTTTCAGCACTTAAAGAAGTAGTAAAGCCATGCAGGCATATAATGACAGAAGGTTGAATAAATGGTGATAGATTTTTGTGGTTGAACTGTCCCTTTTAGTCTTATATACATGGATTGATATTATGGTATCATCTGTGAGTAAGCTAGACTGGAAGTATATTTATGTATAGTAAGTTTCCCTATTATATTTTTAATATTGTTCTTGGTAAATGATGATCTATATTTAGACTATCTGAATGTGCACAAGGACACCCTTACTGTGAAAACTTGTACTGTGTCTATAAATAAACAAGCTTACCTCACCACACATATACCCCTGGGTGTGATTGTGAAGGATCTTTAATATCCGTTACTCTGACAAATGCAAATGTGCTTTTCTGATTGTAATGAAATTGCTCAGAGTCATCGGTTAATTATAAGAGACTTTATTGGGACAATAAATATATGGGACAATAAAGCATTTCCCTCTGTGCCATGGCCCTACAGCCATATACAGCATATAATGCATTTTAAGCATGTGCATGTGCATTAATTAAATGTGTCATTTTCTTTTTAACACTACAATCTATGCAATTCGAGATTGTTGTGAAGCAGTAGAAAGCTGTTTTTGCACTACATTTCTCTCCAGTCCTCAGTTTTCAGTTTCCATGCCAGGTCAAATGTTCTCAGAAGTGTTAGTGGGACCTTTTATTTTAGCTCCAGTAAGATTTTACAGATTTTTTTTTTTTTTAAGAAAAAAAAAAAAAAAAATTCTCAGAGATAATATTTCAGTTTTTTTTTTTTTTTTTAAGAGCTTATCATATTCTAACATTCCATTTGAAAGGATGCCCACAAAGAGTTCTGGGTTAAGCCCTGAATATCAAACTGGCACTAAAATCACCCCTACCTCTGACTTCTGACACAATATGATTTCTGTATGCCACACTTCATACAACAGTCTCTTGATGGTGAGCCTCTGGAGCATGCTGGAGCCTCTGGGATTCCCTTTTCCCCTAAGCAGCAGTGTTCTCCAAAGCCATGCAAACATTATTTATGCATCTATCAACCTTCTAATGCTCCAGTCAGTCAAACATGGGCCGTTTAAAGCATCCAAACTCACTGCATACAGTGCATAACCTAATACGGTTTTCCATTTTAAACCTAACGTTTGAGTTACATTTCAGAATTTGTTGTTTTTTAAAAGACTTTCCCAGAGGAGACTGTTTTCAGTCACATGTTGGAAGCAAAAGGGGGCTTCATCATGTTGTTCTGATGGATGCACTGCTGGGGGAGGGAGGACAGGGTGAAGAATGAATTCTAACCTTGTTCCAGTGATATGAGACAGCAACATGCTCAGAGGACACATCTGTCATATGGCATAGGAAAGCTCCTAAACCGAGTTATACTGCCTTTGGTACAAAACATGGACATGAGCCTGATGTAGCAATGAACAGTGTTTATTTTACAGAAAGATTTGCAGTTATTAAGTTATAATTAGTAGGATTTAATTTT
>JAUMHP010000057.1:7160313-7176831 GCA_032361065.1 Enteromius trimaculatus
ACATAAATATATAATTTTTTAGTTTGTTTTACAGTATAGTATAATTTTCAAATACTAAACCATGAAGCTTTAATTTTGGCCACAGCCATATGACATGCACGTTTACATATCTATTCAATATTTGACCCATCAGGATGACTGACAGTAGGCTAGCTATGTTTCCAGCGACCTATTTGTATGCGTATTTTGGAATTTCTTATAAAAACACTGGATGGAATCACCAAGATACGTATACATAAAAAATAAAAAAAAATGCATCAAAAATATGTGCACACTTGAGTCAGATAATATTTGTATCCGATTAGAAAGAAAGCACATAAACTACGATGGAAACACAATTTACCAAAAAAAATCCCCCAAAACAGTTATGCGTTTATGCACCAAGAGACGGAAAACTTGAACTTGTTCACACAGAAACATGGTCATTCTGAAATGGATGAGCAAAGTCTGTAAGTATTTCTGTATAATATCTGTTTTACATGACTTTATTCGCATATGTTTTAATACAGCTAGTGTAAACTTGCAATACAGTAGGATAGCCAATCATAACAGAGGACATTTACATAAACGGGCACTTCTGCCACTTCTTCCTAACACTGTGGGTTTTCATAGTTTAGGGGTCATTTTTATAATAAACCATGCAACTGAACCTGACTGCCAGTAAATCGTCCTACATTTGTATGGAAAACGGCAGAATTGACTTTTTGCTAACACTGTGTGAAAATCCCAACCCCAAATAAAAAAAATAATTATAGTTTATAATAAAACTTGACTAAAGTGTCCACTGTAATAATAACAGAAATGTCCTCAGACCAAATTTTGCACACTTGAATTATGAACTGAAGCAAGAACATAAATAATGAATGCCTTTATTGTTACTGTTCCAGAATATTAAGAATATTAAATGTCCTGCATCCATTCAGTAATGTACAACGCAAGGCTAAACTGCACCATATCTCTGTGTCTGACAGCACAGTTTGTGAATCAGGATGCTCTCTGCAGTCCTTCAGAAGAACGCACTGACCCTGTGACAGATTCCCTGGTGTGCACTGAGTTTGGCAGATCAGCACAAGTTATTTTCACAAAAGGCTGACATTTAAATGAATATATAAACTATCACTGAATGCTAAAATCCTAATTACTAGTTTGATTTTACAACAACAGTTCTCATCTGCAGAAATCACACATTGGCTAAATTACATAATTTGGCTTCAAAACCTAAAATTCACCAAAAGGAGACAATTTTGGGAACTACTAATTTTTTACCTAAAATAAATGTGGAAGTTAATTATCAAATCTAAAGTGAAACATAAAGATCTTAAAGTGAACAAAAGTGTAAAACAGAGCTCCTTAAAATATAAAAGACAAAGCAATCCGTTTACACAGTACTGACATTTCAGCACTGCAATAAGAAAAAATGTCAATACATAACCCTAACTTCATTTGCAAATGAAGATCCTACACAAACCAAGAAATGCTTTAATTGTCTGAACATTAAGTGAAGCCCTCAGGTCTATAGCATATAGATTCTTTTGCAACCTGCCCCATTAACTCTGATTTATAGTATCATCGCCTTAATAGCTTCAGAGCCTCTGTTCCACTCATTCTTATGCAGGTTACATCATGTGTCCTTCTTTTTTCTGACTGTCTACCCGCTGCTTTTCAATGCAGTTTACAAGCTTAGACCCAGCAGTATCAAGTAAACATACACCCGTCTCCTAACGCGTCTCTCTCTCTGAGCCTCTCAAGTCTTACTCACTCTTATCTTCATAAGAGCGCATTTGATCTGAGCTGTTAAGAAGTAACAAAAAGTAGTCATACTACTAACTTAGCACTTTTTTGTGGTTGTTTGCAGCAACAAGCTACATTTTCGCATTGTGTAACAATATGGAGAAAAAAATGGCAGTGGGTCAGTAATGGTGTGGGGTGGCATTTCTTTATAGGGCTGCACAGCCCTCCATGTGCTTGCCAAAGGTAGCCTCATGTTTTGCTCTATCCACCAATGTCACATTGCAAGACAGACTGTCCAGGAGTTGGCGGATGCTTTAGTCCAGATCTGGGAGGAGATCCGTCAGGAGCATGCCCAGGCATTGTAGGGAGTTCATACAGGCACGTGGAGGCAACACACACTACTGAACCTCATTTGGAGTTGTTTTAAGGACATCAAAGATGGATCAGCCTGTAGTGTGGTTTTCCACAAATTTGATTTCAATTGATAATTTTTCCATTGATTTTTTGTCAGCTGTAAAGAACAAAGTATTTTTTCAGATCTATGCTTTCATTTTATTTTAGTGTTCCTTGTATTTTTTTGAGCAGTGTGTGTGTGTGTGTATGTATAAAATCATTTATCAGTTATGTACTGTAAAAATAAATAAATAAATCTAAAAGTAAACCAGTAAATTCAGCAACACACACTGCTGTTAAAATGTCTTATGTACATTTAACATACTGACAAGCGCCACAATAATGCTGAAAGACACATGAATAATCAAAACTCATCACAAGTAGTACCACAAGAAGAAGTATATATACTAATATATAGAAGGTATACAGAGTCATGCACACAAACACAAAACACCATTACAGCATGGTGACCCACATGACACTATAATGCAATAATCATTCATTAAACAACAGAAACAACGCCCAAATGTACATAACTGATAACAAAAACTATTTAAAAACACGATTATTTAAGCAAAATACTTTTAAATGTGGAGTGTCACGCAGATAATCCTGAGAATATTTATTATTATAAAATATTATAGTTTTTGACTGTAAATCATTCATTGATTTGTTTTATTTACTTCTAAAAACTGTACAATCAACATCATTTTACTGTAAAATGACATTAAATGGCTGGTTAAATATTTTACAGTTTTTTTTCCTGTATATAGTACAGTAATTTACTGTTAGCCTATTAACAGTTTTTTTCTGTAGCGTTTTTACAGGTTTTTACGGTTAAAAATTACACTTTTTTTAATAGTGCGTAAATGTTAGTAGCTTAGTGTTGCTAAGCAAGCTACTAAGCAAATGTAGTTAGTTAGACAATAGTTTTACCACTTTATATAAAAAAAGCTTGTACAGTATAATTGGTAAATTACCCAAGAATGAGGATCACACACATACTGTACGCTGGAGTTTATCTCCTCTAGTCTTTTAATCGAGCATCAGAGAGAGAGAGAGAGAAGACCCCCTGCATGGCAGAACTCATTTGGATGGGGTAATTAATTGCATTACTGGCTGCATTCTAATTGGAAGAGGAGAAGGAGGTGGGGGTTCCTCCCCAACAGCAAGCAGCGATGAACAGGCAGGTGAGCGTTCAAGAAAATCTAATAAGTTGCTGTTGATGCAGGAAGGTCTCCCCAAAATAAGGTGAAGGCACTGGCTCATCAGCTTCATTCTCGTTCTGTTTTGCATTTCAAATCTAATCAAAGACTCGTCTCTAGATTTGATTGGCAGTTCAGACAGGTAGATACACTGGCATACATATGAAAACTCGACGTGGGTATCTCTGAAGAGTGAATTATTTGACAGCATCTTATTCCTTCTGATCTGTCAGTCTGTAGCGTAATCTTTGCGTTAGAGTTAGTGTTAAAAGAGTGTTTTGTTTCTACACAATTTGGCTAATTTAAGTTTACAGCATTTATCTGTGCAATGTTTAGAAGATCTTTTTATAAACACGACCGCATGTGAAGCTATGCACGCTATGTTTTCTTCCACGCAAAAGATTGTGTATAAAAGCTATGTGCTGAAAAGAGGAGTGTAATTTCTCTGCCACTGCACTTCCCCGCAACCCAGAGGTGCACTTATCCCAGAAAAAACCCTCATGCAATTTTATCATCAAATACGCACCTGTGAAAGCCTAGCGCGAATGAGGGCTGAAAGGAAAACCGTTTTTCATGTTCATGTACAAACAAATACAAATCTAAAGCAAAGCGAAGGAAATGGCAGACTTAAAGAATTCACAACATGTTGTCAAAATTGACTGATACATAATGGAAATGTAGTTCGTGTTGTGCTTAGGGAAGTGTGGAAAGAGCCGGAAACAATCAACCGGAGCCCACCGGGTCTCATTCTCCATCAGTGCCTATACTGTATCTGTCGACAACACGTATTCCATCTCCTCTCGTCTCTGACACCTTGGCACTGACCCAAAATGCTGCCGTTATCTTAAATTTCCCAGCAATTTCCCCACCTTATGCTTCTCTTTCACTGTAAAACCACTAAAATCTGCACAGCTAAGTTATCTGCTGATACGTATGACCAAAACCTGTGTCTGTGCACAATATCAAAGATGACCTTGTCATCTTCGAGTAAAATGATCTGAGGAAGAAATACCTGTATAAATCAAAATAAATGTAGAGCAAGCAAAAATGTTGGACCGTACTGAAAAAAAAATGCTTCTCTCGTAGGAAAAATTGCTATACATAAAAAAATGTGATGCTCATGAACATTAAGGTCTTACTAAAGCAGAAACTAAAGATACTGTATCATTAGTGCATCTTAGTCAACACAAGTCAGACAACATTATAAATCATTGTTAACAAAGTGCTGAACACACATGATGAGTTTCTGCTTGTCGTGGGACATTAGGACTTCTGTTGTTGACCACTAAAATGTGCTCTGGGGGGAGTGCTTTTTGAATTGGTGGGCGTTAATAAGTTAATACTCTGGAGGCAGGAATGTTAAATCTCAGGGGTTGCAATCAGAAAGCTGCTGGTTTGATCGCTGCAGGGAACGAATGATTACCATGGTGGCCTTTAGCAAGGCACTTAACCCCAGGTCACTACAGAGAGACTGCCGATGTTATAAGAGTGCTGTAAGTTGCATTGGATAACTTCTTGCATGTTTATGAAGAAAGAAAAAAACAGATGTGAATCACATTGTTGTCAAATTATTTCATTTTATCTCGTCAACCTCAAAACACACATTACATAACGGGGACGGCTGATGTTTAGGAAAGGCAGAACAAAATACAGAAAAACATTAGAAAGAACAATGGATGGATGGATAGAACAATTGAAAAAACAATGATGGATGACTGAATGGACAGACTAATAGAAATAATGGATATATGGATGGATGAATGGATGCTGGAGTGGATAGATAGAAAGTAAGAAAGAACAATGTCTGGACGGATGGATAGAACAAGTGAAAATACAATGGATAGATGCTGGAGCAAATAGAGAGAAAGTTAGAAAAAACAATGGATGAATGGATAAAATAACTGACAAAACAATGGCTGGATGGACAGATGGATAGACGGATGAATGGATGCTGGAGCAGATAGATAGAAAGTTAGAACAATGGATGGATGGATGGATGGATGGATAGAACAACTGAATAAAAATGGATGGATGGACAGAATGATAGAAAAAATGATTGATGGATGGATCGCTGGAGTAGATAGATAGAAAGTTAAAAAATAATGGAAGGACTAATGGATAGAAAGAAAGAAAACAAGAAAATTACGGATGAATGGATGCACAGAATGACAGAAAAAAAAATCAAAAAAGGATCACTTGATGGTAAAAAAACTATAAAAAACAATGGATGATGAACAGAAAGATTGAAAGAACGAAAGATGAAAGAATGGATGAATAGAATAAAAAATGATGGACGAATTAATGGATGGATGATGGCTAGAATGATGAAAAAATATGGATGGACTGATTATGAACAGAATGACGTAAAGTACGATGGATGAACGTATACTATAATAAAAAAATGATGGACGGCGAATATAACAATAGAAAAACAATGGATAAGTGGATGATGAACCAAAAGACTGAAAGAAAAATAAATGGATAGATGGATGGATGATCAGAATGATAGAAAGAACAATAGAAGATGCTAATATGACTGAATGATGGACAGATGATGATAAATTGACAAAAGATAGAATGATGTCAGCACCCATACAGGCAAAAATATATATACAACATTTTTTGAAATGGTGGATCGATGAATGAGGAATAGAAAGAATGATGGACAGAATGATAGAAAGAGGGACTGATGTGTAAAAAAAAAAAAAAAATTCTTGCCATCTGCTTCTGCTTCAGAAAAAACTGATGCAGCCCCTCAAGTTAAAATATGAGAGATTTGATGGCAAAAATCAAAAGATAATCACAGTTCACAGTGAATGTTTTTCAGCAGACCTTGGGTCACGCAACCAGATTTCATTTATTTTTATTTTATGAAATTTAGTTTGTCCTTGTATTGAAGCCAGAGCTTCTCCATACAGTAAACAGCACTTGCTCTTTAACACATATTGATCCCAGGTTATTGGTAGCAGTGTCTATTTAAACAATAATTGATTTCTGTCCTCGTAATATGTCAGTGAAGATGAATTGAACCAGCCCATCAGGTGCTAAACTAACAATCAGTTGGTGGGGGAGTAGCTGTGAGCGCTGTCAGGGGAACAGAAATGAAGAAAAGCACGTCTTTCTGTTAGCGTCTATAAACAGATGACTGGCTGCACCGTTCCGAGGGTTTATTCAGATTGCGTTTTCATATCAGCATTCACAAAGTTTCATATTGCGCTTCTCACTTCACTTCACAAGCCTCTCAGAAAACTGTAGTGTCTAATCAGAACTGATGTTTCTGTTATGGAGATCAACCTAATTGAATAATTTCACAGATAAAGGAGTGAAAGATAAGCTGAACTAATACCCCCTCCGAGAAGCCGTTGAGACGCCACAGATTTAAGTTCTCAGGTAACTTTGAACAGCACCAGGCTTTAACAGTCTCACAGATACAAGAAAACACTGCATAGAAAGTATCGTAATGGGGGCTTAGAAGTATAAGGTGTATTTTTGTGCATCCGTTTTGTTCACTGGATCTTAATGGCTTGTTACAGGAACCAAGTCTCACACTTCTGTCATTCACTCGGTTCATCTTCAAGTGCGTGATGTTGCCATGTGAACGTGTGCTAGCTTAAGGCATAGACGTGTTGAAAAGTGCGATGAATGCCAATAGATGCATTAAGCAGAAAGCCTTCTGACCTGAAAAGGCCATCAAGAATGGGTTAAGCACCTGTCTTCTGAATAAAAGAGCGCTACAATTTAACTTCTCCGGTTCCGCCATTAACAAAAAACATTTTCACTTACGTCCGAAGATAAAACGTTAAGAGATTCTGGCTTCCTGGTTTCTGACAGCATACTGTTTTTTGCTAAAAACAGGCTTGATTCATAACTAAATGTGCCCAAAAGTGCAGTTGGGAACGTGAAAGCGTTTTAGGGTAGATTGTGTGACATTTTATTCCACTATTTAATTCACTCATATCTAATAAAGCAGAAAGAAATTGTTCTCAAACCCACTGAGAACAATGAACTGGTCGAATGTGTGTTTTAGCAGTGCCTTAACTGGTGGTTAAACAAATAACAACTGTGCCTGAACAGCACAATGCGAATAACTGAAAATATAAATGTGTTTTCCTCCCATTTTTCCTCAGTTGCTAGAAGATAATTAAGTGTTTAGGCTTTGAACGTCCCTGATGAATTATCATCTTGGCTAGAAAAAGAGAATACACATAAAACACAGGCAAAAAGCATGCAGAACACATAAAAAAAGAGAAAAACACTGGCAAGGTTGTTCAATAGAAGCGTCCAAGCTGTTCTGTCACAAGCATAATGGGTATTTTATCCTGTCTTGTTGATTCAAATTGTCCTAAATGATTTGGACCTTGTTACTCAAATGTGGCATTTAATACAGCGCATTTTATTAAAGCAGATGCAGGTCTTTTAAATGATAAACATATGGCATAGCACGATCATCAAATCAGCTGTAATTAAATAAATATGTGCGCTGTGTGTTTGTGCTGATTGACTGTGTTCTTTTACAGCACATGCAAGCAGCTCATGATTTTTCATGTCTCAGAGCAGCTCGGTTTGCAGTCATAGCAGAGTTTGGGTTGGTTATATCATCCATTTGGGAATGCAACATCTTCCTAAATTGTCATGAAGTATATATAAACCGTCTGTTGTCAAGAGAAGAGTTTCTAAGATGATTTAAAATAAATAAATATTAGATACATATTAGAATTAGTTTTACAGATGTATAGTAAAAATATTATTATTAGAGGCCAAGCACTAAAAAAAGGGATACCTATTGTATCCATTTTTCTTTTTCAGAAAAAGTCTACTAACCATAGCAAATTTGGAGTCTGTATCTCAAGCCATGTTTAACTTGCATTTCCGTCTTAAAATGCGTAACTATGGTTACACTGAATGTTTACACTACTAGAATTTTCAAAATGCTGCTTACTCTGTTTTAGTTTGAAAACTCTGGGGTTGCGTTTCAGTGTAAATGGACCAAAACGGAGAGTTTTGAAAATGAGGGCGTACCTGTCTACATTCGCTCTGTTTATCCTTGATGAACGCGTAAACAATAACATCTGGCTTGTTGTTATACCCATAAATATATATATACATAGATACCTCATTAGCCACTGTTTCTATTGGCCCCAATATGTAAGCCATCCGCCATATTGTTGTGGTCTTAACGTGACGTCACTCACCACAGTAATCACTTAATATTCAAAAGATGTCACAGTCCTGCACAGCCGTAGGTCTCTGAACCCAACGGCTCTGTGCAAACCTACAGTATGGTGGATGCTAGAGTGGTCGAATGCTGCATCTTTATGGTTATATGGAATGTAGATTCCCCATTCAGCCATTCAAAATATGCAGATGGGTCCGCGATCTAAATAATACTGAATTTATGCATACATATCTATGGTTGTTGTGACATGCGTTGTAGGCTGTATAGTGTAGACGATTGTTTCTGAAACGTAGCAGAAACGGCAGTGTAAACGGGGATCATTTTCATTCTAAAATGCAGTTTTAAAACAAAAATGCACTAGTGTAAACAGGGCCTTAAGCTCTCTACCGCCACCAATAGGCCAAATTTGAATATGTGCTAATAACTTTTAAACTGGTATAGCTAGAAGCAATATACTTTTCTCAGATTTCTTGGCTCTTATCGAGTCGAAGGGATAACACAATTTACATTTACATTTTCTCAAGGTTTAGTTTATTTCTAAAAAAAAAAAAATCTACTTTTTCGAAATCAACCTAAACAAAACTGGTCAAACCTTGAAGATCTTTATTGTCAAAATGCTATTAAAAAGCTTTACCGAATCATCTTCATTAAGCTTGTTAACAACTCTGATGTAGACCTGAAATGACATTCGTCTAGGGGTGCATTGCCACCTCAAAAGATGCCTATAACTGTTTATAACAACACCCAGTTATCCTATGTTGGCCCCTCTGGTTATCAGAGAACATGGGTCTTTGCTGACTAACTAAATATTCATTTTACCTCTGTTGTGCTTTACCCCTCAATTTCTGCTCTTCTTCTTCTTATATTTTTTTATTAAATACTCAATGTTTTTTTTACGGTGAAATATAATACCAGTCATTTCATACTTGTTTAACTTTTTAATGCAGTGTAAATAAATAAACTAATTAGCATTTTAAATTGCAATCACTATTTTTTATGAGGAAAAAAAAAAACTAGCCTGCACTATAGCCTTTTTTCTAATGTTCATCTCACTATAGCCGCACCTATGGAGTGGGGGGCATTATGTGGGTCAACCTAAAGCACAGGAAAACAGAAGCATGGATTATGAAGACATTGTGATGCATTGATACCCGCTAATGCTGTGTAGAGTTCAGCATGTTGCTGGGAGAAATGTTGCAGTGTTATCATTTTCACAGGCAGCACCGCAACACGCTGTTAGGATCGTCGTAACTTTCATTGTACATTATTTAATGTTGCTACTGTTGTGCCTGTTTCCCAAAGCAGCACACTGTGTTCATTATGAAGTAGAACTTAAAAGCCACATTAGAGGAGCTGTCAGACCCTGGGATTCTGAATAGTGGCCAAATCTTACAGGACTTGATGTGTTTCCAAACAGAAATCTTGCACAGACAGTTTACCAAACAAGACCATTTCCATGCTTTAGTGTTATTTATGTGATTACTAATGATTGTGAGCCCTGAATGTGATGGGGAAAAACAGAAACGCACTGGTAAAACGATGTCTGCCAAGAATATAAATGTGAGTGTAAATGTAAATAAACTGTGCTTTTATGCAAAAGCTCTTGACGTTCCACTAAAGTTGTATTATGCAGCACAGGAAACAATGGACCTGCCTGAAAAGATAAGTCTGCATGTATAGCTACTAACAAGCTTTCAAAAAGGCTTTTTTTTTTTTTTAATAAACAGATATCATCGTTTGTACTTGTATTTTAAGGGTATGAGAGGAGTTCCTGCCTCTGTCTGAGACCGTGGTGCAGTTCTTCATAATGAAGTCTGACACTGAAAGTTACATTATATACACTATCTTTCAAAAGTTTAGGTTCTCTGAGTTTTTTTTTTTTTTTTAAGAAATCAACATTTTATTCTGCAATAGTGCATTAATTTGATCAAAAGTAATGTTTCTTGAGCAGCAAATCAATTCTGAAGACACTGTGACACTGAAGACTCTAGTAATGATGATGAAAATGCAGCTTTGCCATCAAAGGAATAAATTAATAATGAGTTTTACAATTTATCAAAATAGAAAATAGTTTTATATTTAAAATTGTAACGCTATTTCACAATATCACTGCTTTAAATGTATCTATTTATTTATTTGTTCAAAATAAATGTGGCATAAGAGGCTTAGGAACTCCACTTTTAACTTTTAACATGACATACCTTGGTCTGGGCAGTTAAAAATTAAAAAAAAACACAGAATGACGAATATATTAAATCAGCAAATTTCCCTAGCATAATGCTGCACGAGTAATCTTGCAACTAATATGGTTTGTGACTAATGTGAAACTATTTTTGGTCACTCATTTGCTTTGGATGGAGACCAGAATAAACAAGGAAACCCTGTAAATACTTTATGACAAGTTAGTTTATTGTTAAAAAGCCCTGAATCGTGCTGGATCTTAACTATTCTAGATACACACCTCCAGGTCTGAAACACATGCCATGATGTAATCAGCGAGATTGAAACTAGAGCCAGTGAACATGATCAAATTGTCCTTTATCTGACAGGCACATTCATCACACAATGACAGATCCTTCTTTACAGCGTCACTAAGTTCCTCCATTTGATCTGCTGCACTGCCTCTGTGACGTCAGTAAACAAAACTATCTTTAAGCTGCACTGCACAAGATTTTGCATTTCTGATCTGTTTAAATCTCATTAGGTCTGCGTAAGCACACATTTGCATATCTGGCAGTGCAGATATCGTCTGTTTTACAAACACTAATGCGACACAGGTAGAGATAACGGGTCAGCGCTACTTTTATTTTTATGGAGAATCAAAGACAATTAAAAGTGCTGGAGTTAATGGTCAACCATGCAGCGTAATATTTGGTAACAAAGAGAAAGATTTGTGCAAATTCTGCATGATGCACCACAAAGTCGTGTCATTCTCACATTTATATTCAATCCAGATGAAGCACACCTGCAAATAAAAAAAATGGTTATCTAATTTTTTACTGGCGGTCCTTATATCCTAATTAGGCATATTTACTTAGGCAACAATCACATTCAATTTCACGCCATTTTAACTTTAAGTTAATTAAAACACGAATGTTCATTTGCACATCCTAAACCCCTCCTGCCCCCCTCCTCCTCCTCTTTCTCACACCTGCAAAACCACAGAAACAAACCAAACTACATTTCCTTTCAGAACAAACTCACTCATTACAAAAAACTTGGGAAGCATAAAAAAACCCTTTAATCACTTTTATAAAAAGTGTTAGATGGCATCTCCAGGTAACCTAATTAGTTTAAGAAATATCACTGTTTGTAAATAGAAGGACATTTCTCAGATGAATTGCCTACTGCATGCTTTTTTCTCCCCCTAAATAAATCAGGACAGCAAAGAGGGAAACTCTTTCCTTGCACAGGACCCCTGGGTATTCTTTGAATTTACAAAGGAATTATTATAGCAGGTTTCATTTGTGAGATTTATAACGTAAATGTGATCAGCACTGTCAACACAACGACAGCAGTTAGTGCCCTACAACGTGATTCATAATTCTGACTTTGATAACATCAAGAATAAGTCAGTCATCAGGAATTCTATATTTGTAGTCATACATATTCATTTGTATCTTCATATTCACCACAAACTTTTACCCACTAAATAAAATTTGTACATAACATTAATACATTAATACATTTTATCTGTTTATTCAATCAACTCCTATGATTCTTTCTTTTTTTTTTGACACATTTATGCCCAAAGCCAAAATCTAATAACTGCTGCAAAGAAAATCTTAAATGCTTATATAAATAAATATTGTTGCTTGCATATGAAAGAAGGTGCATTTCTGGTAATTCCTTCATCCACTGCCCTATAGATTTCAGCCTTACAGGGCAGCATAACTTTGCTGTCTACTAGAACAGTCTCCATGTTATGAATCTCTATTATAGGATGGTTACTAGTTTTTGGAACAGTGCAAGAGTGTCTACTGATTTTGGAAGAATGGAAAAACAACTACCATTTCAGTCACAGATGTACTTGGTACACAAATCAAGTGAAGTCTAGGCTATAAGCCAGCTACAGCACAATCATACATATTTGATGCGATGCTTGACACGTAGCAGACCAGCTCATATGAACATCTTCATTAAGAATCATAACAGGCCTGGTGGACCCTTTCCCTGGTCCTGAGGCGGCTGCTGTACAACCATCTCCAGATTCTGCTGCAAGGCCTCTGATTGATGTTTTTATAAGTAAGACCTTGCTCTGCCCTCCCCCTCCGGGTCTGCCCTGCACTTCCTAGCATCAATCACGTGTCATTTCCTTTCTAACACCATCTCTGACAGAAATACAGTAAACATGATCTATGTGTGTGTGTATTTAAGTAATTAATAAGTGTCTGGCACCTCTTATAAATCACTGACACGGCTTTCTCTAGCTTGAACTTTTTTGACTTTTTCCAAATATAATAACAGCTCACAAATGTAAGAATCGCATTTCTATTGTACGTCAAGTTCAAATGTTCCTTGTCGTAGAGCAGCATGCTATTGATCCTTCCAACTACCGACTTACAGATTGCAGATAGTTACATATGGCGATCCGAGGGTTAATCTTTTAATGTTTTCACATAGATCTCTTGAAGGCAGTAGCATACAGAAATAAAAATGCAGAGCTGTAGCCCAGATGACAAAAGACCACATGCACACATACTCTGTCAAAAAGGTTTACACTAGAGGCATATTGTGCAAAACAGCATCATTTATAAACATAATTGTCTACACTGAGAGCATGAATTCAGATATTAGCATTCTTTTAATTTTATCTTATCTTATTTTAATTAATCAATCTGTTGTTTTTGGATTTTTGACTGTTTACACATATTTTAAGATTTAAATCATCATCTAGCACTAACTGAGACAGTGATT
Source organism: Enteromius trimaculatus (assembly GCA_032361065.1). Classification (NCBI taxonomy): domain Eukaryota; kingdom Metazoa; phylum Chordata; class Actinopteri; order Cypriniformes; family Cyprinidae; genus Enteromius; species Enteromius trimaculatus. Next base: position 7,173,736 of record JAUMHP010000057.1, read on the forward strand.
CAAAATTAATTAATCTTTATCTATATATATATATATATATATATATATATATAAAGTATTTTCCCTTTAGTACACCAGATTCATTATTGTTACTCTGATTTGAGAAGTGAACTCTACTTCAATCAAACACACACACACACACGTTGTGTTTACATGTTTTAGAGGGCCTCTTCATAGGTGTAATGGTTTTTATACTGTACAGACTGTATGTGGTATTGCCCTACACTGACATTGCATTTTTAGATTTACAAAAAAACTTAATTTTGTGTGCTTGTTTCCTCATGGGGACCTAACAAATGCCCCCACAAGGTCAAAATGTACTGGTATTCCTATCTTTGTGGGGACAATTGGTCCCCATAACGTGATAAATACCAGGTGCGCACACACACACACACACACAAACAAACAAATTACCAATCTTTACAAATCTAGTCAGAGGATTTCAAGGACTACCTCTATTATTACTTTCATACAGTATATTTATAGTATAATATAACAGTAATTGTAAGAGTGTAAGAAGTAAATCTTTCTATAGCAGATTTATTTCAAAGGGTGCATTGCCCTGCTGTGATCAATATATTGACTAGCACTACCTATAATAAAGCAGACAAATCTATTTATACATTATCATCCATAACACATACTATCATTCAAGAGATTTAGGTTTTTAAATAAATTATATTATACGGCAAGACATATTAAACTGATGTTAAAATTTATGAATATTACAAAAAGATCTTGGTTTCAAACGCATTCTGTTCTTTTAAATTGTCTGTCCTGAAAAGAAAATGAATGATAATTTTCACAAAAATGTTCACCCTAATAATACTATGAAATGTTTCTTGAGCAGTAAATCAGCATTTAATAAAATGAATTCTGACTTGAAACTGCCATTTATTCACATGAATAAATTACCTTTTAAAATATAGAAAACAGTTATTTTAAATTGTAATAATACAGTATTTTGTTCTATTTTCTCAATTAATTGCAGGCTTTAGCAACACAAGACTTTTAATAAAATCTTACCGACCCCAAACTTTCTACTTTTATTAATTATTGGAAAACCCATCATTTTAAAATCAGTGCATCCTAACAACATCTCCTCCAGACACGTACTTTTTGATTGAACTGGCCTTCGATGGAGATCATCAGCCGCTTTTGATGAGTTTAGAGGAACTGAACAATGTAAAAATGACAAGATGCACGGCTGCACCGCTGCTCTGAATGTAATGAGAAACTGGACACCAGTTGGCTAGCAATGAGCGATGACTGTAAATAAGGCAGTAATTACAGACAGGAAGTGACAGGCAGGGGGTGCCGCCCACTCCCACACTCTCCAAGTAAACACATGTCAAGGTGACAGAGGGGTCAGGCAAGCGTGCAGCCTTTTATAAGAAGCCAACACGAACACAGAGATCCTCCACAACAGAGGAAGGACTGCAGCAGTGATGGATGGACCTGAACTGAACTACTTTTTTTCTGCCATAAAGGAGGAGGAGAAAGAGTAAAAGGTAAAATAATGCATCTGTGGCAAATTGCTCCCTTAGACGACTCGTCTCAGATGCTCAGTGCGCTAAAGAGAGTGTCCTCATGTCACTATGCTGATGTCCTAATCTAGAGTAAAAGGAGTTTGACATTTCAGTGCAATCACACAGATGATGAGATAGCACTTAATCTTATTGAGCACAGGTAAGCCAGAGAAATCCAGTCAGAATGTGGCACAGCAAACGGATATCTCTGACTTGAGCAGTCAATGTCATTAGGATCCTGAATGCTCTGGGGGAAAAAAAGTTCTCCGTACACATGAATTCAGGACTGTAACCTTTCATAATATCAGAGGCTTTATTCATAAGTTCTGTCGCAGTTCTCAAAAGCTTGACTGAATACCCAATTACTTTTATTTTTTTAAGTGATGGCAGCTCGTTCTGATTCACAGTGATGTTCTACAGATGCTCATCATTTTAATAAACATCTGCTTAGAATTCTGTAAAACTATTGAGTGCTGTAATTTAAGACATTCTTTACTCTTGGCACTAACACGCATTTCCTCTACTGAGCCAAAATAGTCCACTTGACACACTTTCACAAGTCCTTTACACAATCTGACATGGCTATGTTCGAAATTGAACTGGAAATTAAGTGCTGGTTTCAGTTTGCCCCCCCTACTGAGCCTGGAATCAGCTGATTATCAGAATTAGGTGTGTTGTGTTAAGAAAGACATGCAGCATATGCAGAGCTTGGGTACGCAAGGACTGGAATTGAGAATCACTGGCATAAACATACCTGGGGATACTTTTTAGGTGTTGCAAAATACGTACTAATAAGTACATAATCACTGCTGTTTCCATAAGTATTGAACGCAAGAAGCAGTAAAACCCTGACACCATTTATTCCCTTCCACAGAAATTAAGTTTAGATTAATAAAGTGTAATTTTTGCACAGTAACTTGAAGAATATCATGTTATGACTTTAAAATATATTATATTTTAATAAACAATTAATAAACAATATTAATATGCTATGCGACTAAAATGAATGGTAGCATCATGCATATCCAGCTGCATATCTATGGATTTTCATAGAAGATGGGTTTGTTCAGAGTACAGTGACGTACTGTACTTGAGAGGCGATGAGCTCCGTGTAGCCCCGTGTAACTACGGTTTGAGAAAGCAGTTCCAAATCTGCATATTAGGAACTTGAAACGGCACAGCTGCATCAACAAATGCATTTTTATATCAGTTTTGCATTAACATATCGGTTAGGTTTAGGGTTGGGTTTGGTGCAAGGCAAAGGTTATTTCCAACACGACAGAGCATTAACTTTTAGAGTCAGTCCACAGATATTTGAATTCTCAACTGCTGCGATAAATACCTGAAGAAACATCATAAAAACACAGAACAAAAACATGCCAGGGTGTACATATTTAGCACCACTCATCATATATTTTTGAAAACTGCAGTTCCCTTTCGACATTTCACTCGTACTGCATCTGCTAAGACACATGGGGAAAACTCATTTTTCCCCCTAACTGAAGCCTATTCTAAAATGCAGTTTTATTATTTACTAAAACTGCACGGTCATTGGCCGCTGTATTGG
>JAUMHP010000057.1:7181884-7207054 GCA_032361065.1 Enteromius trimaculatus
TAATTAACTTTTTTATGTTTTTTAACACTTTTAGTTTAAACCAGAAAGGGATTGATTGTTAAGATCAAATCAAATCACTCAGAAATGATGAGAGCTAAACTCTTAAAAGTTCATAAACCCATAAAATGAGAAAATGTAATCTATAACACCATCCATCTGGGTTATTAATCAAATGACAAAAATCTAAAACTCGAATATCCAAACTAGAATAACAACCACTCCACAAAAAGCAAAAACAATAAAAGTCACTGTGTCATATTTCAAGTTCATATGAAAATCCTTAGGCTTAATGCGACCCAACCTCTGTGAGTCCTTCAAAAGCTTGCCGAGCTCATTGTGCAGTGCTGAGATGCCATTTTCTGGTCCAATGACACCAAGGCATTTCATATTGAACATACCCAGTGGCTCGGGTTCATGACTGGCATCTCAGACACGCATTAAAAGCTTTCCCTTTAGTACTTCGATGTTAAGTTTGTGATGTGAGGCGAGTTCCACTTCTCCAGCAGCAACTGAGATGAGCTCCAAGAGTATTCTGGGAGCTTTGCAAGTCAGCCTCTATTACAAATGACAAGATCAGACGTGCACACACACACACATAAACACACACACGCACTCTCAGATTGTGGATGGGTGGTGTCACATCACCTCTCTCCTCAGACAAGTTCCGGAATACATCATCATGCCAAAACACAGCTCATTAAACACTATTAGCCAGTCATTTCAGCAAATTAAATCCCCTCTCGACTCCTCTTGCTTAACAAACAGCTCTGGGGTCAAAACCAAAGAGGGGGAGACTCAGGCAAATGAAAGCAGGCCTCTCATAATAATAGCACATCTGGGACAAACAGACATAATGTGATGTTGTTGTTAATGATCAGAGGTCGAGATTTAATTGTAATTACTTAAAGAGGCCCCTAATAGTGATAAAGTGCCTGTAATCGGCTCAAGGCGCTTGTGAAAATGTGTCCTAAATAATGATCGTCCTAGAGACATTACTGATGAAGAAAATGAGATCAACACATTAATTAAGATCAAGCTGTAGACATTTCACACAGGGGACAGAGAGGTGGGCATGAGGTATGATGCCCGGTACGATTCTGATTGGTCATTCTTGAAATCGAGAAGTAATATTTCCTAGTACCAGTCACTTCCCAGGGCAATGCTATATATGAGATCACCCATCCGGGTAACTGAAACCGACACTACTTTCATGTCTCACATATCACAGTGTGTACTTGCTCTCTCGTTTCACACAAGCACAACTGCAGTCTTCTTGCATATCGGTTATCTCTGTATTAATATTACTGTAATATTGCTGCAGTTTTTGTTAAGTACTGCAGGTAGGACAACTGTTTTGTCCACTGTAATTAAATAATTAGAAGATTTAGGACGAACAAAATGCATAAAATGGTACCATCATAAGTTTGAATTCGATATAAGATTTGTAATATTTTTTCTCCCAGCAACTCTGGGAGAAGATTTTTTGAACATATTATGTATTTTTTGCTTTGTTTGCACACAAAAACATTCTCACAGCCAGAAACTGGACTGAACTTACATGGACTGTTTTACCAATGTTCTTACTACGTTTCTAGGTCTGAGAATATTTTGTTTGTGCTTACCCGCATGTCGGTTCCAAAACACCTGAGCAGAGCAAGTTTAATCATCCTAAAATTCCGGAGCTGGAAGTTTTAATGCACTAGTATGAAGAATTGAAGCCAATAATAATAAATAAAAAGCAATACGACAAATAAAATAACGTTGTGTGTTTATGTTCAAGTTAGTTTGGGTCCTTTTGGTTCATTTGCAGCCCTGCTATAAAAAAAGTGTAACTATTACCGTCTTGAAGAGAGATGTGTAGGGGAGTATCTTGATATTGCCGTGCAAGTAGTTAAGATTGACTGAGAAGTGTAAGACGAGCAATTTCAGTGTTCTGGTTTGTTTTACTCCATGTTCATGCATACTTGTGCTCTTATTGTCACATATTGCAAGACACATGTGAGTTTGAACGTTGTCTTAGTTAAATGAAGATACATTATGGTACAAGTACCCAATAGGCAAAAATAAAAGAAAAATATATGTAAATATGCATGGTATCAGCATTCTTACGGTCACACGATTATCGGCAAGACATTACAATTCTATAACTTCGCCATTTAAATTTCTTCTTCTCATCACATATATAAAGTAATCTTGAAAAAACTAAACGTAAGGGCATACACTATACTTCACGGCGTCAAACATCAATCATTTATTGGGGGGGGTTCAAGAGGGGGTCTTGCCCAGGGAGTAATTCCATGTTGAACCGCCACTGTACATGCCCTCATTGTACAAAAAAAATGCCCTGAACCATTTTTTTTTCTTTGTTCTAAGCACAGATCCAGGGTTTTTGACATTTGCAATATGTGGTCTCAATAATAAGATGTGTTAAATACCGAAAACCGATAACGCTCTTTAAAAAAAAACATTAGAAAATAAAAATACATCAATACACGGTCTTTTAATTCTCTCCCGGCAAAATTATTTGGATAATTTGTGCCTCCACATCCACAGGATCGTCATCAAAAGGGCAGGCCATGCTCCGTAACCTTCTGAAAAAAACTAACCTTGAAACATAACTTGCTCGGTCGCAGGTTATCTTCAGAGAGTAAGTTCCTATGGTTACATACATACCCAGAAAGTTACCTCCATTTTTGGAACCGAAAGTTGAGGTTATCCACTAACTTACCCTTAAATTACCCGGGTATGTCACATAACCTGCTTTCTGGAATACCCCCCAGAGAGGTCTCACATTTCAACAAAATTACCTTAACCCGTTTGTGTTCAAAAAATGAACAAAAGGTCTTACAGGTTTGTAACTAGGGCTGTAGATCACTAAATATATCGATATATATATATATATATATATATATATATATATACACACACATCACCCAGCCCTATTTATAACAACATGAGGGTAAGTAATTAATAACAGAATTTTCATTTAATCAATTTTCATCTTTTTAATAAAATTAAACAAAAAACAGTAAAACTAGTGTAACATTTTAACAGTAGTGCAATTTCAACTTGCATCAGTATTTCATGCCATTGTATTTGTTTATTTATTCATTTATTCAGTGAGTAGTCATGCAATAAGCAAGATAAATACAGCCAGTCTGACATTATTGCAAAATAAACCCCTTCAGAGCGTGAAAAGTACAGATCACTCTAACAGGGGTATATTTTGCTATAATGACCGACTGAGGGTACATTATTTCTTTACATATCAAACACCTTAATGGCTTTTTCATTAACAAAGGTCTTGGGAATTAAGATCAATGTACAATTGTTCCTTTTCAATTGCCTAATCAACCATAGAATATTGCAATTTAAATAAAATAGCAGCTACAGATGGGATTTTTTTTTTTTTTTTTTTTTTTGGAGTGGCGTAAAGGCCAATGCATATCTAAGAGTATTAGGGAGAAAATGAAAAGAGAGACAGAGAGAGAGAGAGGGAGAGAGACAGAAAGGGGGAGAACGTTATGTGCCCAGAAAGAAGTAATTGCACATCAGAAGCTGACAAAATGGTGTTTTGATACAGCAAAATTGGCAGCTGAAACTTTCTCTGCATACGGCTTGTACATACAGATAATCTGAGGATTCAGAGCCTCTGTGCACTTCCAGCACTGGCAGTTAGACGAAATGCTTTCTGGAATGATTGCCAATGTCATTGACATCTAATGTCAGGAAGGAGCACAGAAGGCTGACCCAGCTGTTTCACCAGGCAGGGAACAGACACTTTCCACAATTAATCCTCAGCACAAATACCATCTCATGTGCATTTGCAACAGCTTTTCAAATCAGTCTGCAAAACAGAATATGTTTTTGCATAAATTTATTGCTAAATGATATGTTCAAAAGACCACTGTTAGTTGGGAAAACACATAGGAAAACCCATAGACCGTGTCGTCCAAATGAGTCCACGTTGAAAAACGTGAAAAGTAATAAAACAAAGAAACATTATTATGTTAAATGAGCCATTTTAAAGAACTAGAAAGGTTCTGCATTATTTACAACTAATCATATGTGACATTAAGCATGTGAACTTTGTATAAAAGGTCAGATTTTCTTGCTTTCATTCAAGCACAAGATGCTCTATGGAACTGTCAGGACAAAAATGGAAATGTATTCATGCATGATTCATATTCAGACTATATAAAAAGAAAAAGTCAAAATATTCAGAGTGAATACTGTATAGGGCAGGACTCTTGTGTGTCCTGGTGAGTTTAGTTTGAAATCTAACTAAATACACCTGAACAAGTTCATTAAGTTGTTCAGAATTACTTGCAAATTCCAAATTGGGTGGGTTAAATTGGGACTGATACTGAAGACTGCTGGTCTGGCCTTAACAGTGAATAGGAACAGGATATTGTAAATGTGTTTTGGGGGGAAAAAAAGCAGATTTTTCAAGTTTTCAATTTATGTTAATTTTCCTATTAAATTGTTATGCTAATAATGTAATTTCCTCCTTCAAAAAAAATTACAAAGTATTTATAGGTAGCAGGTTTTTGAATACAGTCTATATTACAGGCCTATTTACCATTTTTAATTCAACCACAATTATGAAGAACTAATTATTGATGAACATTTTAACAGTCATACGCTGAAAAGCATTTATTTCTTTTTCTGTTTGTTAAATATGATTGTCAAACCTCGGTGACAATTTAATAGCATGCCATCAGTGGAGCCACTCAGAAAATAAAAATAAAAATGAAATTGAAGAAAAAGACAGTTAAATGTGGCGCAGACTGTGTGGGAAAACCCACACTGAAAAAAAATGTGTGAAAGCATTTGGAAAACAATTCGTTAATTATTTACAAAGCTTAAAAGGAATTACACCCCAGAATGAAATTCACTTACTCGCCCAAATGTCCTTTCAAACCCATATGACTTTCTCCAAGAACCACAAGCACAAACATTTTTGAAGACTATCCAAACAACTCTTATCAATATAATGAAAGTGACTGGGGCTTTCAAGCAACAAGATGTCAGGAAGTACATAAAACTGGTCAAACAATAGCTTTGTGTGAACAAAATCTAAGTAATTTTTAGCGTTTCTACATACAGAAGAACCATTCAGTCAAAGGCTCATAAAGAACCAATGTCTTTTTTACCTTATTTTATTATCTGAAAAACCTTTCTCCATAAAGAACCTTTCATGAAAAAGAAAGGTTCTACAGAAGTTAAAGGTTCTTTTCAGTATCATTTAGAAAAAAAGGGTGTTTTCAATAACATCGTGAAGCAATTATTTTCAAGAGGTTTGGGTGAATCTCTCTCTGAGTTCACAGAGAGAGAAAAAAAAAACAAACAAACCAAAAACATTTTAATTTCAAATCATTGCTCCTGGGAAAAATGCAAGTTGTTTATCTATAATATTGCGGATTCCAATGAAGAAGTCATCTTGTGTCAATCTTTTTCAGATTTATTTAATGAAAGAAATTATTTTAGATTTCAGACTGTATTTTTGCCACACGTTTGAATTTAAAATGCCTTAATGATGGATTTGTTTCTCAGAAACACAGTTTTTGACTTATCAACACAAGATACAACGTTCATTAATGGATTGAATTCCTTGATTATTGTGATGGCAGATACTGGGCTCTCGTTCAGTTGGCACCTATTCACTGCAATGGATCCACAGGTGAGCATATGATGCAATGCTAAATTTCTTCAAATCTGATGAAGAAACAATCTCATCTACACACTGGATGGACCCAGGGTAAGTAAATATTCAGCAAATTGGGTGAACTATTGTTTAAATCCTGAACCGCGAGGGAGGCAAAACACGGGTTACGGTAAGAAATATCACTATAGCCCAGCTCAGTCTCTTTGATAAAGCGCATCTCAGTAGTTTAATTTCCAACGACAGAAAAATATTTTTAGCTTGACACAAAGAGGTTTTTAGCCTAGATTTAGCTAGATTTTTAGCTTGAACAAATGTCTCGAAAATAAGACAAAACGTGTGCCACGTCAAGGGATTCTAAAGTGATCTCACATCAATATCTCAGGAGCTGTCACAAAGGGGCATTTGTTCTGGAACTGGGAGGATGAAATGATGACATTCAGGGGCCCGTTTCGTGAGATGATGTCTGGAGCCACCCGCCTGACACCTCCATAAATCAGAATGACTTTGCAGAGTCACACTAATGGAGACAAAACAGAAGATTAATACGTCTCAAGGTTTTGATAAAGGTTAATTTGGTAAAAGTATGCATCCGTTTGAAGCAATTACCAGCTACGAATGGTCGGTACCTGCAGAATTAGGGTTGCCATGGATACCTGCAGATCAAGTAATAGGAATGTTTCCCTGCATGACAACATTTCGAATTTATTCATCTTCCTTTTATTTACCAGTTTGAAACACACAAAAAATAGAGGCTTTTAAAGCGAGACAGCAGACCTGGCCTGTGTGTTACGCTCATGAATGCAGTATCAGTTATCTCTTCAACAATCTGAATTGCTGTGACCACATAACCTCTGCATATATATGTATATATATCTTCTCTATACATCCATGACAAATCTATAGGCATAATAACAGGATATTGCACTGGAACTAATACTGCAATAGAGCTGTATGTACACTGATGCGAGATCCATATCTGACTTCTGCATGAATATGTTTGCAAACAAAACAGGTCAGGTCACTGCAATTAATTGCGATCTTAAATCATTTTGAAAAATGTTCGCTCAAGGAAAATTTATTTTACTCTGCTGAAAAAAACAGGCTATTTAAACCATCTTCGATCAGCTCATTTTAGATGAGTAATAGCGGTCTGTTTACTGGTTTGGTTATTGTTACAGATAGACCAGCAGACAGATCAGAATAACGAACTACAAATTTTGTACCACATTAGTATTCTTACATTAAGCAACTGTTCTTTTGAATCAGATCATCAGAAACGTATGGAGGACGGAACCTGCAGAAATTGTTTGCACATTGGACTGATGTGGTTCTTACTGACTTGATTCAGTCACAGCAGTTAAAGGTGAAGATATATTTACCATTTTCTGCAGAATTTTGTTTCACATAAAGGTTTCATGAAATCAAAATTGTGAAGTCACACTATGAAAAAAAAGACAATCTCAACTTTTGTTTCATGCTGACATTAAAAGCCCATTAGTGGTACATTTTCGGCCAGGTTCGGACAGATATTTAGAAAGCATGCTCGGGTTCGGGTCGGGCTCGGTCACATCAGCGCGAATGTGCACCTGTGTTATAGCCCCGCATGCACTAATGCTCTCATTTGTTGACATTTCCGAACGCCTTCCTACAGTTGCGGGCTTTCCACGCAAAAAAGTGCATGCGTCATGTGTCATTAGTATGAGAAAATTTTTTTTATCGGGCTTTGATCGGGCTCGGACATAAATATCTTAATGCCTGTCGGGTTCGGGTCGGGTTCAGTTACAGCTCTGTCGGACGCGGGCCGGGCTCAGACAGAAAAATGCGGCCCGATTCGCACCCTTGTAGCAATAAATAAAGGAATAGTATTCAAAAATGAAATTACCCCATATTTTACTCCTTGGTGTCAGATAAGAACAAATGAAGCTTACGTCATACGTAGAGTCTGAGGTTTGCTGATCATTTGAGGAGATATTACTTTAGTTAACTGTCTACATACTTTATTTGGTACAGATAAATTAGTTACAAAGACCAAGAGGTGACCTTTGCCTTTGCAGAGCTCTTGAGCTTGCAACAGTGTTCAGAAAATAAAGCATAGATTAAAGTTGTTTGAATATTGTTTAATATGCTACTTGCACATCTCTGCACACACAAAAAAAAGCCTGACAGACGGACTTGCCAGATGTACTGCAGCATGACAATAAATAATCAAGAGACCAATTACTTGTGTATGAGGGCACGGGTCAGACAAAACAAATGTATCCCCTCAGGACAAAGAACAAGAGACATGTCCACATCAACACGTTTCGCCTCATCTGTTCCTCCTGGGCAAAACACAAAAACTCCAAAGAGGATGCAAAAAAAGCTGTTTGTTCTCTAATATAGCAATGTAGGTACTGTATTTGTCTTTGAGAAGCTGCTATCACATGCTAAACTCTTCTGTGTGAGACGTCTGGACAGTCAATGTTCACTGGGGCTCTAGACAAATGCACACACGGACATTTACTACTACTGTACGTTTTTCCAACGTTCACACTTTTGAGATGTGTAGACTGATTCTGTTTTAACAGAAATTTGAACCTTACAAACAAGAAATGAGAAATAGTTTTTAAAGGCTGATTTCATTTATTTATCGCTCGCTACCAAGTGAACCTTAATACTACAGACTGTGTGATAATCTTGAAAATATGCAAACTTGTCATCTAATTCATCTAAAGTATAAAAAGAGCTTAATAAGTATATTGAGAGAGGAAATGGTACACTCTGAATTCGCCACAATAATATGCAGAGTCCAAACACTAAAGCAAGACGCCAACCAGAGCTGTGATGTTAAAGCTAGAAGAATTTGAATAATTTTTTTTTTTTTTTTTCAACCAAGTGGATGAAGTATATATTTTTGCCAGCGTTGTATTCAAGGAACATTCAAGAATATACAGTGTGCAATAACTTCATGCCTCATGGCAGCTATGTCAACATGTCAGCTAAAGCGTTTAGTATTATTCGGCACAAAGGATTCCTGGGACATAAGAGGTTTGCACGCAAGATTATACAAGCGACCGAGTTCTGAAGTCCTTCCTTCCAAGTTCAGTGGAAGTGCAGTACATTATATGTTACTTTATTTAACTGACACTTCAAAGCCACTTAAAGTACACACTGCGAGAGACCCCACCAGCGGTCTGAGGTTAAGTGCCTTGTTCAAAAAATAAAGTCATCCTGGAAGATCTTGTAAACTTTTTTCTGACAGGTCACCACTAGCAGGTTTGAAATGATGGACTTGCATTTCATCAGACTGCTCTCAATATGTTTGTTTATTTCAAATTTTATCCGTAAATGGACAAAAATAAATAAGGCTTATGAAACACTTACACAATTCTGAGAAACTTGTCAAGGTGATTTTTAATTTGCTTCATAGCCTTTACAAGAAAGTCCTCTAAAACGGAACGAAATGTTCCTGTATTATACTGGAAGTGTATGAGAGGTTGCTACAGGTGCTGACAAATGCTCTTGTCACTTACTTTAGCTGATTTGCCTTTATGCACTTTAGAAAGAGGCCAATACACTAAAATCTCACAACATTTTCTTTTACTATCAGCATTCTAAAAAAATAAATAAATAAAATTACCAGCACTACTCTGCATTAGGTGACTTTAACTTCCTTGCATTTAAACCAGTCATTTGGTACAATGCACCTATTGTGTATATACATGTTTTTACATATATTTTACATGTTTTACATTTATATATATTTTTATTATAATTTTTTTATAAAAACTTACAATATAGCTTATTACATCTGTAGTTATTTTCTACAATTACATTTATATTTACACTGTACTTATTTTTTAATCCAAGTAATTAAGGCCAACTAATATACAGTAAAGTGCCCTTTAAAGTACCTTTAAGATGTTTTATGTTTTATAGATTAGCATATGCAGCAGTTCTAGACATATGATCCAAACCTCAAATATTATTGGCCTGTTTTCATCACAGGAAAAAACAAGACATGTCTGTGTAGATTCTATATTGATCAATGGTGGCAATTACTTTTAAAAGCATAATGAAATAATCAAGCCAAATCATCCATATACCCAGACACAAGCATCATTTTATTTAGGGAATCAGACACTAAAACATCATTTGAACATAAATGCCACTATTATTCTTTGCGAGTTAACATCTTTTTTTTTTTTTGAGCATCATGTATCGCAGTGATTGAGAAGTTAGCATATTATATATTTATTTAGTCTGTGCAGCTGTCCTTATCCTAACCTCCCTCATGGGAACGTCCTGATGTTTGTGACATTTTAATAACAAGGCTATTTTAAGACGTGTTTACATGGATTTCTGTTTTACTTTGTTCTTCTGTTGGGTTTGATCCATCTTTTTAACATCTTTATTTGCACAGCAGTGCAACACTCTGATTAAAATTACATACTGCCATATATTTTCACCAGTCTGCTGTCAAATAGATATCAGAGATCTAATTTTAATAAACTTATCACTCCAACAAATACATTGCATGTGCAGAATTGATCTGAATTGAGCTGAAATATTAATCACTGTACTTTGTATAGCACACTGACCTTTATAAAAAACAACAGAACTTAATTAAGTTCACAGAACCCCAGAACTCAGTCCTTCTATTTCATGAAGTAGTCGTGTCTCTTTCCATAGGTAACCAATTATTAAGTATTAATACTTTCCAACGCCTTGAAATTATGCATGAAAGAAAATAAAACAAAAAAAAAACAAAAAAAAAACAGTAATTGAGGTCTGTGAACAGTAACTATATTCCACATTTCTAACTTAAGCCATTAAAAAAGTGATTAATATTGCTTTATTGTTATTGTAAGCAAAAGCAAAACAAGAGAGTGCAGACAACTATTTTTTGCAGACTTCCAAGACATATACTACCACCATGAAACTTTTTTGAATGTTTTTTTTTTAAATGTCTTTTTTTAAGACATCCATTTCCTATAAAAGGTGTTCTTTGGAACTTTCTAGTCAAAGAATATTGAGGAAAAAAAAAATTGTAGCATGCTTTCCACAAAAATATTATTATTATTATTAAATACTTAACTGCACAATTAATGATAATTAATAGAAGAAAAAGAAGAAATATTTTAAATTAGCATATCAGAATGATTTCTGAAGGATAACGTGAGACTGAAAACTGGTCCAACTGGTTTTTGAAATATATTAAAATAATTTCTAATTGTAATATTATTTTAAAAATACTTATTTACTGTATTTATGCATTGTGAGAGCATAACAGACATTCCAAAAATAAATAAATAAGCAAGTAAATAAAAAGCACTACCCCAAAGTGGCACCATTTTCCAAGATTGTTATATAATTCAAATAAACTAGACTGCTGCTTTTGGTAATGAATGGAAATGGAAACTTTATTTTTCCCCAAGAGTTTGGACCAAACATTTATATACACAGACACACAATCATCACACAGATGTTAACTTAATCAGTTAATTGATTGCACTGATGTGGTAACATTTTAGAAAAGAAAACTCTTTTCCCTAAATAAATTCTATATTTGCTGCTTATTAATAGTTAGTAAGGTAGCTGTTAAGTTTAGGTATTGGGTAGGATTAGGGATGTAGAAAAAGGCATGTGCTTAATTAATTGCTATAGTAATTTGCAAGTTAAAAAGCAAGTAATAGGTGCAACTGTAAAATAAAGTGTTCTCAAAAATGATTTAAAATATTTTACTAATCTCAAATTTCAGCCCTTGTTCTCTGGTTTTTCAACTCTGTGTTTTACTAGCATTCAAAACAGGTGGTCCAAAACCATTAGTGCACCTGAAAAAGAAAGCAACTTCAAACAGAATCGGTTTCAAGCTTTGAAGTCTAGTTATACTTAGAAGAGAGACCAAAAAAGACAAGACGTTCTCGTAGTGGTTATATTCTAATTTCACAGTACTTGTGCAGAGGCCTTAGAAGATGTCAGATGAACTACCTACAAAAAAGCCATCTTAATCTATTCTCGTCATAACCTATATTACCAAGTTTGATTCTTCAGAAGAGGGAAGTTTATATGCATATGAGGAGGTTCCTAGACACCTTCTCATATGCAGAGAACACCGGCCCGCAGCTACAGGGAGCTGAATGGATTAAAGTTCAAAGGCAAGAGCCAGGGATTACTCACAGATTCAAAGTCTTCAAGGGTGCAGTGCAGCCCCTGAAAACGACAAGATTTCACCATGTCCCAGAGGCGGTGAGCGGCTCTGTCATACAACTCCTGCCAGTCAAACCTGCAAAGGTTGAACTCCGGGTCTGTGATGTTGAGTCGTGGCACGTATACATCTGGAGGAAAACCCCAAATCCCTGCAATGTGCTGGACATCACAGGCCGTGAGAGCGGACAGCCGGACAGGGTTCATGTTGCACAGTGTAACAGCGGGAAAGTGAATGTCGCTGCTCTTCTCATCTAGTTGGGTGACATGGAGGTATTGGAAATAAAACGTAATAGAGCTAAAGAAATAGTGTAGGAGGAAGCCCAGTGATCCCAAGATGGCCAGCAGCCAGAGCGAGTATCTGATGAAGCCCATGTTTGGCTTTAGGAGGTTTTGGATTCCGTGAAGAGAGGTCTTTTCCGTTAATGGTCTCAGATATGGAAGGCGAGTTCTGCCGGCATTCATGGAGTGCAATTGTTGGAGAGCTTCATCCCACAAACTGTATGAAACAGATGCCATTGTAAAATAGTCTCTGTTGGATGTCTTGATAGACACTGAAGAAACATTGGTCGGATAAGCCTTTTATAGATTGTGGAGGTGGACTTCATAGTCTAATCTACAAATGTAATCTAATTTGAAAACCTTTAAAGGCCATCATCTACTGTACATTACGTACATTTATCTCATTTCATTCATTTAACAAGAAAACTTTCTCATTACGACTTCCTGGAAGCAAGCAAACTCTTAAAAGTTCATTTCCACAGTGATTGTGATAAGACACAGTGGATGCAGTAAGATACTGATTTCCATTACCGGTCGTATATATTTGTTGACACGTTTCTCTCATCCCAAATGCTTTCTGTTCTATTGAAATGATAAAATAAAGCAACAAATTGTGTAAAAAATGTGTGCAAAAATGTAACATGCATATTATTTTTTGTTTTTAAATACAGCTGCTCATTACTACAGTATATTTATGACACCGTTACGCATAAATTAGTAAATAGCTTTCAGTTAAATTATTGTATGTAATTTTTCATTTGCTTAAAAACCTAAAAAATACAGTAAAAAAGTTACAGTAAAAAAAAACTTTTGATTGCAAAATATACAGTAACAACTTCAACTAGATTATTAAACTTAAAAAAAAATATATATATATTTATATTATATAAAAATAAAATATTGCATTTTTAAAATATATAAAAACATATTGTCAAACTATGAATTACTGTATAATTTATGGTAAAAACAGTAAAACATCTGACATAACATTTTAGTGTGATTTCACTTTTTTTTTTTTTTTTTAATAGACTGTCCATAAAAACGTAACCCTTCACAAAAAAATAAAATAAATACAAATAAAATAAAAAAATTCAACTATTGGTTTATGGGCAGACCAAATACAATGAGCTTTAATTCATCTTGTGGCTTTCAATGCCATAACCTGCATTATAGTAAAATGCAGCTTTTGATAAATCCAGGTAGGTATAAAAATTGTACCAAAGCTTTTCCCAAAAGTGTAGCTTGTCTGTAGCTTAAATTAAAATTGCATGTCCAAAACTGCAAAGTGTCTAGCCTAATGCCTCTTTGTTTGCACAGATATAGATAACTAGAACAGAGGCTTTTAGATCAATAGTGTGATTGACAGGCTTCATGGAAACATGCTGAGCTCATTTAATGAGAGAACCACACTGTTTGCATGTGGGATTTTGTTGAACAACGCTGTTGCCAAGATGTAAAATGCGTAGGCAAGATGATGAGAGCGGACATTTAAATCAGTTTAAATTCATACTTGTATACATGCACCAATATACATCTTCAGAGCTGTCACCCTATGGCACCATCATGCTCAGATGACAATGATTCTTCTTGAAGTCTGAAACTGGGTGCCCTCCGGCCACCTCCCACACAGGAAGACAGTGAGTATGATGTCACCCCCGCTGGCACAGACTTAAGGACAGCCACAGTTCTCCAGGTCTCTCTCCACCTGACACTTAAACACACACAGGGGTCCAAAAGTCTGAGACCACTATAGTAAAAAATAATAAATAAATACATTTTTCAATTGTTGTGATTATTATTTGTTGAATATAAAATCACTTCATTCAAAATGGTCCAAATTTGAAAGTTTTTTTCCGATGAGAAATTCAATATTAACAATATTTGGTTTTATTTATTATGAAAGGAATATACCACCCAAAAATTTAAATGAGCTAAACATACATTCACATTCTTTAGATTATTCAGAATATGGATAAGTTTGTTTTTATATAGGAACAGATTTAAAGAAAGTTAGCGTTGTTTTGCTCATTAGTGGATGCTCTGCAGTGAATGGGTGCCGTCACAGTGACCAAACAGCTGATTAAAAACATTACAATAATCCACAAGTAAACCACATAACTCCACAAGACATTAATAGACAGTTAGAAAGTTAAAAGCTTTATGTATAACAAATCTATCATTAAATATATATTTTTAACTTTAAACCATTGCTTCTAGCTTAAAGAGTCCATAATTCATAATATTTGTTTTTGAGGGGGTGAGCTGTTCATTTAATCCTATTTAAAAAAACTAAAAACATTTATTTATGAATTAACAAGTTTATATAAAAATGCAAAGATTTCTAAAGTGGACTTTTGTCAAATTGCATGTTCTCTCTTCAGCAATTAAAGCTGTGAGTCACAGACAGACAGCCTTTTACTTTTCGTCAGACTAAGAGTGAGAAATGTTCCTTTCAAATGCAACTATGGAGAGATTTACACTTACATACTCTTCAAAAAGTGCATATAGCATTTGTGTGCAGAATAGCAAAGCATTTACCTAAAGATAACATAAGCACCAAGGCCAGACAAGTGGAACAAACTGCAACAACAACTCAGAGACAAGTAGTGTTAACAAGTCTAATATTCCTTCAAAAACACATAAAATTACAAAAATAAATGTTTTCTTTACCAACATGAAGTCAGACCTGGATGCAAATTGTAAAACAGAAATTAATAAAGTCAGGATGGTGGATTCTGTTCCTATTATACTGTAATTCCTCTGGTTCACATCATTAGTAAAATAAATGCCAATTCAGAGGTTGAGAAAAGGTATTGCATTTTAATAATTATTCATGCGTATATGCAATAAACAAACACATTAGAATAATGTGTACTGAAATTGTGTACAAGGCCAGACACATTACCTTCTTGAAAAGGAAGTGCTCTATTTATTTTAAATAAATGCATATACAGTATTCTTTAAAAACCTGCACTTGCTGACAATACAGTATTAATTAAAGGTCTCTAAACTGTAGAAATGTACTTAAGTTGTTCTCAAAAAAAGCATTATAAAAGTTAAACTAATTGGATTTAATATACATTTAAATTAGAATGCATTTCCATTTCATTGCATTTAATGTGGAATTAAAGTACCCTATTATGAACTTTTGAAAATAACCTTTCATTCAGTATAACACAGCCACAAGTAAATGAAAACATCCTGTAAATTATTAAAGCTGGAAGTGGACCATGTATAAAGTTTATACATGTATAAACCATGTATAACCATGTATAGACCATGTAAAAAAATAATAATAATAGAAACGAGTTGTTTTTCAAACAAATCACATGCAGACCTGGGAAAACATGATTTTTGAATTAGTCTCAAGTTTATTCTTTGCCACTAGGTGCTACTTTTGGAACGTTAAAAGCTTGCAAACACTGTTTTAAAAGGGGTGATCCGGTGCCACATGCACTTTTACAAGCTGTTTGGACTGAAATGTGTGTTGGGAGTGTGTGTACACAACCACCCTACAAAGATAAAGATCCACCCAGTAGTTGTCTTTTAATTTAATAAGTTGCCCCTTCTGAAATCAAGCCATTCTCAAATACATGTCGGTGTGGCGTCACACCAACAGAGGCCACACCCACAATAGATGATTGACAGCAACATGTCACACAGACTGAAATAGTGTCTTACCTCAGACCTGCCCTGAGTGAGCCGTCATCAGACCGAGACGCAGAGGCAAGCAAAACTCCTAAGAGATTGAGGTGTTTTGTTGTTGAATGTATTAATGAACATAGCAGTAATCATTTACCCCCGACATCTGAGTGACTGAAGACGCAGAGGATTAACGTTACGTTTGTTTCTGAAGGGAAACACGCCCTTGATCAACCGAAATGCGGTTATGTTCGAGCGCATCATTCATGATCCAGCCTCACCTACAGAAGCAGTGAGTATGCCTTTTAATGAATCTGCAAATCGCCTTTCCTAATAATGTGCTAATTAGCAAGTTTCACTTTGAATAGGGCTAAAAAGAGATCCTCTGAGAGTGCCTCGGAAAAGAGGGGCGGGGTCAGCGGAGCTTGTGAAGATTTAAAGGGGAAGTACACAGAACAGAGTGATTTTTGTTTTTAACAGGGTAAAATTTGCGTTTTTTACACCATCTTTGAGAAATTTTAAAAGAAACTATATTACAAACTTTCCATTAAGACCCTAAAGAATCATATTAGCTTGTGGAAAATTGGCTTTGTATGACGAACGAATCATTCGGGAGTCATTGAACAAATAAGGTAAAGAAAATAAATGCATTTTATAAGAAAATTAAAGAGTTTGACCTTGCATGCATGTCAATTTGTTTGGGACTCCCAAAACCAAAATATGAACTTTTTATAACCCATAGCAGCACTTTAAGTTTACGAAAACACAAAATTCACTTTACAATAATGTCTCTACTGATCTCCCCTTT
Organism: Enteromius trimaculatus; assembly: GCA_032361065.1. Classification (NCBI taxonomy): domain Eukaryota; kingdom Metazoa; phylum Chordata; class Actinopteri; order Cypriniformes; family Cyprinidae; genus Enteromius; species Enteromius trimaculatus. The sequence goes on from JAUMHP010000057.1 coordinate 7,198,471, forward strand.
TAAAAGCATGCTAAAAGTGTAGTTCTTTTTTTTTTTTCATAAGGGCTATTAAGAGCAACCTTTTAATTTCCTGTTGTGAATGCAATCTTTAAATTGACTGTTTGCAAAAGAATTTGGTAGAGCACCTGTAAAAAGCACCTGTAACATTTTGAGCATAAAGATCAAGCAGTGCTGATGTGTGTCCTCACAATGTGACCTGTAGAAGGTTCATCTTTTAAAATCTTTACAGAAGGAAGTTTTCTTTACCCTTGTCCGAGACAAATCAATCAGACCACAGCAGGCCCAATCTGCTTCCATTTTCATCACTGTGATTGTTTCAGAATGCTTCAGCTTTGTTACTTTCAGGTGCTAAATCCTTTGACGGTTGTGGGCGCACTTCTCTCCTCTATGATTTGAGGTGAAGTAAACATCTAATGGGAGCCGTGCTGAAGTCAGAATAGCACACATAGTGGAATTGATCCCAATTTTCTCCAGAAGATTGACAACACTGACTAGAGCCAGTGGACAAGCCGAAGCAGCAATTTTTTCCTTGTCTGACTTTTTAAAACATGTTTGGCAACTTTAGGTCGAGGCAGAGCAGAGGTCAAAAATGCAGTGCCCTGTACTTGTCAGCAAAATATTAATTCATTTATTGCACATGATAAATGTTTGTATCAGCTCATACATCATAGGTCCAGTCAGAAGTCGGAGACGGAAGAGACAGGATACATTTTTTTTTAAAACTGAAGAAGAAAGTAATATACACCTAGGATGGTGTAAATTATGCCATAATTTTCATTTCTGGGTAAAATGTTTCTTTAACGACTTCTTAATTAGACATCTGTTTTGGACAGAGTTTCTACACTTATGGAGAGGTGTTAACAATATATAATATAATATATAATAATATCAAGCAATAATAACAAGGTAGTGCAACCTTTATAAATAGTATAAAACAGACCCACAAATGAACTGCAGGCAAACTACAACAAATTACTTGAAGTAGTAAGAGAAATGAAAAGATAATACAAAACATAAAAGCATTTGTTTACCCTACAACGGCTTCGTATTTGTTTGCATTACAGTAACTGCATCAGTGACATGAGTAGCAGGTCACGGACCTCAGAAATGAATTTGAGAAATGATTGTGTAAAAGTGCCAGCTTTCATCATGCAGCCTGAAAGAAAATCAAAGCTGATTCTAATTGCTGCTCCACCAAACCACTTTCATTCTTAGACAAACTCCAGCTTCGTTGCAGTGGATTCTGCAGTGTGGCCAATCCATTCAGATGAATTTCCACTTTCTACTTTGCGTACAATAAAATCAAATCCCAAAATATACATATAATGGAAAGAAAGAAATGAGGCCAGCATGGTTCTAATATTTAAAAGATCAGAGCAAGAGCCTTGAATAACAGTCCACAGAAAAAGAAAAAAAATAATAATGTAACCCGTATGTTTGAATCAGTGCAAGAATTCAAGGACATTTAATTAGAGCTTTTACCCAGCATGGTAAAGAGCCAGGATACGGAGTCATTTATACCTGTGTCAGATTCATAAGAAGCCCTTGTCATGCTGTTGACAGCCCATGACATTATGCCAGTTACGAATAAAAGCTGTCGTGAAAGAATGAATCTTAATTGCTAGCTATAATCGGCTGTCTCGGTTTATGCCAAATTGCTACATTGTTTTCATAATAAACCAGGAGACCAGGCTGCATGTTCATTGGAGAACGATAATGATTTTTTAATCTGAGACAATTTGCCAATGTTCCCTTTACACTATACTGTAGTAATTACAATTACCAATAGCAGGGATAAGCAGAACTATCATCATATTTAACTCCTTATCTCTCCAGATAAGCTCACAAATCATGCTCCTGGGGTAATTAGCTGCCTGGATTAATGAAACTCCACTAATTAATAGGCCTTTGTCAGTCTTAAATGACAAAATGATGTTTTACCTTTGACAGCACTCCACTGCTGCAATCCCCAATGTGTGATAGGCCGGACCACAAAGGACAGAGGAAAAATAACGCATTCAGTTAAGTACAGCACTGCAGCACTTTCAGACTAACAACCACAATGAAGGCGGAGCCAAACTACAGTTTTTAGCGTGTTCACATTGAAGCTATAGACCCAGATTAGAGTCTGTTTGACATCAGTTAGTAAGAAAGCAACAGGAACTGCTCTGGAATACCATTCATGTCATCTGATGCAAAGGCTTAATTTACGGCAATAACTAATGTGGTTGACATTATTACACGCCTCTGTGAAATGCCATTCTGATTGGTCAGATGTGCTTTTTTATGTCTCTCTCATCTTACTGTCAGTGCACTTGTTTTCTCATTCAAACACACGTTGCGCCTCAGTAGTTAACTGCGCTTACCGTAAATTTTAATTTACTTTAACATTTACGAACTGCAATGGATTGTAAGAAAAAAAATCTTCTCAAATAAGTTCCATGTGCCTGTCATTATTTATGTGGGGAAAAAAAAAAAAAAAGATTTGACTACATTAACCATAAACCCTTAAACATATGTTAACTTGTTTCTTCAGAGAGGCTCAACACTTCTTGCTAGGAACTGTTTTTCTTTGCAGAAGTTTTGAAAAGCTATAATGCGCTAACATAAATCAGTATTTTGTGTTCAATTATTTACTTATGTGGCATGTAATAAGTAGGCTACTGCATATATCCAGTTGGTCGTTATCACAAAACAAACCCCTTTGGGGTGTTACAAGATCACAACGCTTTACACACCATTATGATTTATTTTAAAATAATTTTTTTAAGCATATCTTATTGTTGATTATGCCTTTATACATGTGCAAGCTGAACACTCTTTCTAAATTGAGTGAATTTAAGTGAATTTTCGACACCGCCTCCTGAGTTGTCACATGGCTACAGCAGTAAACATCTGCCACTAGTACTGATGGTGGCAAACCGACAGATGACGCAAATGTACAGAAATACAAACATTTAAAAACAGACCTGCAGGGCAGAGAGAGAGGGGTAGGATCAAAAAGGGTTCAGACCAAACAATAAAACAATCTTACTCCTGCAAGCTGCATGCAGAAAGCTTTCTTTTATCATTACCAAAAAGGCAGCTCAAAGTCTGTGAAGTACTCTCCTCCACCATCTGGATGCAAGTTACACATCTGATCTTTATTACTGTCGGTGTACTGTACATTCAGTTTATAAATACAATAACCGACTATGTTTACATTAATGACTATGTGGTCAGTCAGCACCACAGTAGTTAGCCTTTATGTTTTACACTGTAGTAGCCCTCAAGAATGTCACTGCTTAGCTATTAATATACATTTAAACTATATAAATCCACATTTTAACAGTTGCATACACATCACTGCTCTAGTATTTGCTTTAAGTTCACAATAAATTGCAATATAAAATATCTACAACTGACTGATCTTTAAGTCTTCTGGATCAAATGCCACTGTGTATATTATGTGATTTATATTATACTCCAACCTTTTCTGTCATCATTTCAACCTTGTGAAAATGCTGCATAAATTGCTGATAGTACAGTATTCTGTATTAAATAGAGCAAAAATGTGTGTCTTTGTTTGACACCTTTGCAGTCACTGCTTGGCAGAATGATGAGTCAAAACTGTTGCGCAAAGGTTTTTCAAAAGTCGTGGGAACTCTAAAACTAAAACAATATATGCCATATGGGAAGCTGGCATCATCTTCAATCAAATAACGTGGTACTGAGAGACCTGTCCTCCATTCAGTCAAGATTTACATTCATCTGATACAGGAGTTTCTCTCCCTATTCACACTGTAGACTCACTACATGGCTTGTTTCAGAGGGTTCCTGTCTGGAGAAGCATCTCAGAGGAACAGGACAATCTTGGCTATAATACACACACACACATAAATACAAACACATACATACATATAAAAAGGCTAATAAAATCTCCAGTGAGATGTACCGGATTCAGTTCATGCTTCAAAGTTATTTGTCAGTCTAAATGAACAGTAGCAAAAGTGTGGCAGTTTTAAGGTGGCAAAACATCGTTGTCAAATAACTCAAGACATACAGACCTCTGCCAAGAATGCCATTATACAGCCTGAGAATGGATCCAGAATTAAAACTTTACCTTTAGGAAACAGTGATTATAAGTGGAATAGCTTTGCTTTAAAATCATTCATATCTGTCTTGTCTCTTTTCATCTGCAGTAAAGCCCACAGCTGCATATACAATTAGGTAAGCTAAACTTCAAATGTTCGTATTTTTATAATCCATCAGAAAGTAAGAACTGGCAAATAAAGTTGTTTTTTGTTTGTTTTTTTTATTAGTGAGACTAATGCTGCAGCTGTACGTGATGCTTATCTTTAAAATACCTTGATTTCTACTTGATTTTGATTTCAAAATAATAATAAGTTAATACAATAAAACATTATATTATTATTTTAGTATTATTTATACACTACTGTGGTTGAATTAGCTTTTGTTTTTGTATCTTTAGTTTTTGTTCATGGTTTTTTTTTTTTTTTTTTTTCAATGAAGTAGTAAAATAGTTTTACTTCAACTGACAACACCAAAAGGTAGTATTCTCACTATTCCGTACCTTTCGTGAACTTTCCCTTTAAGAAATTGTATTAAAGCCAATTTTTAAGACATTTTCAGTCCAAAACACAAACATTTTCAAATAATTTCTTTAGGAAGCCAGTTTGAACCTGGGAACACCAGCTGACACTGAGGAAACATGAGAGGGTTTCTACACTGTTATATTTTGTCTAGTCAAGTCTCATGTTTTTGCCAGTTTATTAAGACTTTACAGCGATCTGCCCCTTCAAAGTAAAGCTAGCAGCATTCAGCATTTCCTCATTGAATGCTACTAGTTGCTTTGATATTATCTGAAACTTGAATGTCACTCGAAAGGTCATCCACTGACATTTGTAATTTCTTAAACAACCGACACAATAAAACGAATCTAAATGTGCAAAGAAATGGAATGCAGTCTGTTAAATGTTGACATTTCTCCTTCATGCACTTTCAAAACGCACTGGTTTTATCCTCTCTAAGCTCTGCTAAGACTAATGAGTCAGAGAGACGTTAGTCATCTCATAAACTGATAAGTGATCACAAATGGTCAAGAGCACTTGGAAATCCAATATTTGCTTAGTTCTACTAATGTGCATCAAAAGACACCAAACTGTGCTATCAGAAGATATGGAGATAGAGCATGATCCAATAAAGCACTTACCGAAACAAACCCAATCAAGAAAGATGGTCGGCACTTTGACCTTTTCAACAGTGTGGGTTGGATCCCATAGTCTGTTCCTGCCTTATCAAAGCACAGAGCAAACATACATAGACGGTGAGGGCTTTCCACTGCAAACACGGGTTTAATCTAATTCCTCCGTCTAGTTATCGGCTTCTCTGCCGTTGCAGATGTAAACCCAGTTCGGCTTTTAAACTTGCACTTGTAAAATCACACATTCTGTTTCCCCTAGAGAGAAGCTAGTGTGTTTGCTGCACATTTAAAAGCCATCTGATTAATTATTCAAGGGTATTATTTTCAGCATTCAATCTATTTCCTGCATCAGCGGTGCTGATAATGGGTCCCGGTGGAGTTGAGGAAGTCATGCATGCATATTCCTTGTTTATTTCATGCTCACCTCATAAGAACTTCACAGATGTACTGTACCTGGTGCAGAAATCAATGCCCACATGGGTATTAGAATACATTTAGGGAACAATTTCACAAACAGATGATTATGAGAATTCAACTAGCGACTTCAGCTATGTATTAGTTTGAGGCTTTTTTTTGACAGTTTCAGTAACAGCTTTGGATGAGACGCATTTACTTATTTATTTCTTTATTAATGTTTTTATATATCTGAGTCCCCAGAGGTTTTTTCTTTCCCTAGGAGCATAATTTCAGGTTTTGTCACCAGCTAAGTGCACACCGCCACTATGGAAGCAGGGCCTATATCTGGTCTTTTAATTGTGTTTATTACCAGAAAACAGATGACTTTGTTGATGTAGCCTAGTTTAACAATTTGTCAACGTCAAGTGTGAGCTAAACGATAAAATAAATTGGTAACACTTTGGTGTCATTGGTTAACATTAGTTAATACATTAACTTCCACAGACAAACAATAAATTGATTACAGTATTAATTCATCTTTGTTAACACTAGTTAATAAAAATACTACCATTCATTGCTAGTTAAAGTTACTTCACAGTTCATTAACTAAATGTTAACAAACACAACTTGTGATGTCAATAATGCATTAGTAAATGCAAAAATTGGCATTAACCAAGATTAATATATGCTTTAGAAGTACTGTTTATTCTTAGTTGATGTTAACTAATGTTGTTACCTAATGTTAAGTAATAAACCTTATTGTAAAGTGTTAGCTATAAATTAAATATACACAAATATATATTTAAATACATTACATAAATTAAATGGAAATAGATAAGATAGGATTCTTTCTTGTTAGTCTGCTGCTGCTAGTACTTCTACTAAATTTTAATTTTATTTTTCACATACACAGTCATACGCAGTACAGCATGCAGTGAAATGCTTTTATAACGGCTCCCTGGCGCCATCTACTACTACTACCAAGTAAATATGTATTTATTTTGCAAACTATAAGAGGATAGCTTTTCCAATCCTGTTATAGCTAAAAAAAAAAAATAGATTACGTCTATTTTATTAACAAAAAACAAACAAATAAATAAATACATATACACTTTTACTAATTTAATAATCAAATCATAAGAAAACAGTAATAAATAATTTTAATCTTTTTAATTTTTATTTCATATTTTGGTGTCAGTTATGGTTTGCCATGACTGGTAGTAGTGACTGGTAAGGGCCTGTTCCATAAACCAAGATTAGAGTATAAGCCAGGCTTATTTCAGTTAGTCAGACTTATTGCCAGTTAATTTGTATTAATGTTAATTTGATAGTCAGACTGTCTGCCATAAGCCTGGCTTATTTGGTAAACTTGTTTTATGGAACAGGCCCCAGCTCTGCATTCATATTTATTTTTAGTATGCTTTTGACTTGAAGTCGTATTTGTTTCATGAGTTCGCACTTCCTCATAATACAAATGTAGCAAGAGTGTCTGGAGTGCTGTCCAGCGGGCTTACTTAAAGCGGAGGCGTTTGGATCTGATTGGATAAGACGAAATAGACTGATTGAGGAAATGCGCAGCCAGCCGTGGCTAATTATTCGCACATGCTCCTCCCGAAATTTGTTCATCAACATCACATAAATGAATCATGAGTGCTGTGGTGAGAGACACGAGGTGGTCAGGGGTACCAGACAGAAAGCTTGGATTCACTGAACTGAAAAACAATCTACAGGATGAAATCACTTTTGAATATGTACAGTATCACTGCCTTCTGTCACAAAGAGGTCGCAAAGTCAGTATCTGAATACATGTAGACCATTTCATTTGCTTGTGCTGGGCTTTTGCTTTCTGATGCTTTCTCTTTTACTACACAGGTCAGTTAGGATTGCTAGGTTCAGGACATGAAGCAGATCAAATATGACCCTGGAAGCTTAGGGGGGGACTACAATGCTCTCAACAGCGTTTATGTGACAGTCTGTGCTTACACTAGCACGAAGCCCATCCTTCATCTTCACTTTTACATCCACAGACAGCAAAACTCACATGAAAAGGATGAACAGATCGAGACTTGATCTTAGAATGAACGCTTCTCTGGGTTTTGGGTAAATACTTAAAGAGACAAATGGCTCGTTCAGTAAAACCGTGTTGACTAAATAGGGACTAGTATCAAACACATTTATCTCTGGTCCTCAGATTAGCATCTCATCTGCTGAGCTGTGTATATACTCAGCCAAAGGCAATAAGTTTCCTAATGAGCCAATGCACTGTAAAGCAAACATTAATATCACGCAACAGACAATAAATTGCTTTTTTAATGTTTATGTACAGAGCTTCTGAAATCTATTTGTTCTATGCTGTAGAGTCCCAGTCGAATTAGCATAACTTAGCCTTTCTTTCAGAGAAAAAGAAGGGGGGGAAATTATTTAAAAAAATAAAATTAAATTAAACTCTGGGGTAATTCATTTATTACTAAACGTTAATTATAAACTAATCTGTAATAAAATGGTTTAATGAAAAAAAAAAATGTATATCTTATACTTCTTATAATGATATCAGATAAATATATTAATCAGAGAAGAACTGCACGCCATGTCTATTTATGAAACAAATTAGCTTCTTTTATAAATGCATGTTTTCCCAAGATTAACGCAACACTCAAAGCAAATGTGCATTTGCCATAAGAAACTGATTATTTTGTGGGTTCTAAACAATGCACATATCCCAGCAGCCTCAGAGAAAAACAGATTTTGCATTCAGAGCACACACGATCACAATTACATTTTTATCAATGTCGCCGTAAGAAGGGTCTTTAATTTGGGGGAAAAAAAACTCAATTTCTAAACTCACTGCAAACAGTGAGGCAAAAAAGTGAGTATAGTCCAATACGGGGTGGCTTTGCCCCTTTTAGTGGAAAGTGTTTAAATATGGTATTGAGATTTAAATATTACCTTTTATTTTATATAATCTCCTAATTTTAACCCCTAAAT
>JAUMHP010000057.1:7207154-7220524 GCA_032361065.1 Enteromius trimaculatus
GCTTTTTCCAGTTTAGACAGCTCTTAACATTTATTTTAATCTAGGACTAGTCTTAAACCCTGTTCGGGAAACTGCCCGAGTGTTAATTAATTCACTTTTTTTTTTTTTCTTCACAAGTCACAGAATGTTTTCCTTTTGTAAAAATGTATATATAAAAATTATGTTTGTTGTGGTTTTCAGTCACCACTATAAAGTTTACCCAACTTTATGTTCACTTTAGCTTCTGAGAACACTGGGGACATTAGAAATGTCTTTAATATTATATCATAATATATACACAAAAACAAAGTAAATGTTCATGACTCTGAAACTGATGTTAAAAAGCAGATGTGAAAGCCTCACAAAATGTTGAGAACTACTACTGAATGGCCTCCTACTGTTTTTTGCTGGAAAACATGCTGCAAAGTCTTGTCCACGGTGGGCGTGAGGTCCTGAGGGACGTCTGGCTGCGGGGCGCTCACCTCCATTTCAACGACTGTTTCAGCCTCTGTGACTTCACTGTGTGCCCACACAGACGTTTGTTCTGCATGAAGGACTCTGGTTAGTTTGGGAAGGTTAGAATGTGTCATTGAAAGTGGCGCCTTTCAGTCTTATTTACCATCAACAGAAGGAAAATGTTCATTTCTGAGAGCCCTGGACTGATATTCTGGAGTCTCCTGGGTTATGTCTATTACCATGTGAATCTGACCTCTAGTCTCCGGGGTAGTGACAGACGCCTTCACAACAGTCGTCTCGATTTCCTAAGCACATACACAGACAAACACACACTAAAAATCCATTTGAAGCCAATCATTCTTTCAACAGCAATGGAAGACCCTTAGAGTAGCATAACAATTGGTTATCTAGTCCACGTTCCTGGGCAAATGTAGTTTCTCAAGGTGCCAAATTGCTTTGCTTTCCTCTCAGTGATCAGTGCCAGCTGAGTGGGAGTGATACGAGTCCCATGGAGGGAGACAGACAGGACATGGTCCACTGCTGTTCTCATCCGAGCAGTGTGGGCAATATGATGGATGAGGGACTGATGTACGAACGAGCTGATGAGAAACGACACCAGACTAACCTAAAGAGGGAATATGATCCCACCACTAATATGAAGAGTCTGTACATTTCAAAAGATACAACTCACGCAGTCCTCACTGATATCTTAGCTAGGAGTTATTTCATTAAATGCTAAGGGACAATTTAACATACTGAACATTTTAAACATTAATCTGATTAACATGATTGAGATCATTCGTTTAAAATGTTTGAATTTTAGTGGATTTGTTTGTAAACAATTGGGATAAGAAAAAAAATGTAATAAACTTCTACCAACCTTCTCCAGTGGTCTAGCCCCCAGCAGATCTCCTGAACGCCCGCTTACTCTTCCCCGTTTTTGAATTGGAGGACCAACACTTGGGCCCATTGATGAACGCTAAAAACAAGCAGTGATAATGTTAAAAGACAAAACTGCAATATATACTAGCACTTCAAAACAGACATAATGTTGTGTCATTTATAACTTAAGAAATCTGAAAGGAATGGGGATATTTAGTGTGCTATAATATATTATATAACTGTATATAATATTTTATGATAATCTCCAATTGAATTAATAATTAACCTAAATATTTTATATATTAGAACTTTTCTTTTTGCTAGGAAGCATTGGATTTCTGCTCCTATTCAAAGAATCCACAACGTTGTTGTGCTGGTACCTTAAGGACTGCTGTGGACAGCGGACTCCTAAAATATTTGTTATTCTATGTGGCTATCAGCGCACACTTCCATTTCAGAAAAATGTATCTTTTCCCGATAAGTTTTAACTGATTTCTTTTCTTTTGCTTTTTTACTTTTATAAAGCCTACCTTTTTTCTCTAAAACTGACTATTGTCTTAAATACGGATTTTGAAAATATTTAATAAAACATACTCTGAATGTGAATTTAAAACTGCCAGTAGGTGGCAGTAAGCCACTTGAAATAAGTTAGTCATCACGATTGAACTGAATCATTTAAAAAGGAATGATTCATTCAGTAACAAAACACCATGTTGCTCAGACATGCAAAATTATGCTGTGATTGTTTTTGTAATTTTTTTTTTTTTGTGGTTGAAAAACAGGAAAAATTGTGCCTTCAATGCAAAGTCATTAATTCTTCTTTATTGAACTGTTGTAAAAAGCAAAAAACAAAGCAAAAAAAAATAAAAATAATAATAATAAAAATAATAATAATAATAATAATAATAATAAACACCACTCTAGTAAAATTGCTTAACTAGGCAACATGAAGTGGTATAAAATATAGTTTTTCTGCCCTTATGTCTTGAATTTGTGATCCCTTTAAAGGCATTCTATTAGACTGAATAATGCAGTGAAAAAACACTCTAAATGTGAGACACGTAATGAATGCGAGGTGTTTTGAATGTTATTCGCAGGAATTAGTTAAATTCAGGAATTAGGGAAAAAAAGGGATTTAGTTAGGAATTAGTTAAATTCAGGTACATTTGGTGTACAAAGAATGTTTTTCAGCTGGTTATGTTTTTATTATTGTTCTTTAATTGGTATGAATTACAAGATGTTACAATCCATAACAATATAATAATTTAAAAAGCATATCAATTAGCTGAAAATAATGATTTCTTCTTGTCCGAGTTAGTTAGTGTATTCTTTCCATCGTGCAATCAAAATATTTTATAGTACTTTTCTTTTGGCAACATTTTATTTTGTATTTCATTTTTTATTTTTAAAATCTTCTTAATTCTACAACATTCCCTAGAAAACTGTGTCGATAAATCTTGCGCCAACTCTGTCACCATACTATATTTTGCCTTTAAATTGGTGAAATTATCCCTTACAATTGTGTAAGTCACAGGAAATGATGTCACCTTCACTCACGGATAAGATCTGAAGCACTGAAAAGTATCTGTGCTCTCTCCGAGAAAATATTTTAATCTAACAACTTCTTACACAAAGGAGTTATTTTGTAGAACGTCAACTCTGTTACCACAATATCAAAAGGAAAACGCAATCTGATCTCACAACATTGAGATATTTATTAAAAAGGTCTTTTAATCACGTTTTCATTAGTGTTGTGTGTTTTTAGCATTTATGCCAGCAAGTAATAGTTTGATGAAGTATTGCTACAAACCAAATGTACTTACAATTTTAGAATCACCCCAAATATATTCAAAAAGAAAAGTTTATTTTAAATTACAGTAATATTTCAATATGTAATATTTCAACAGGAAATACCATATAACCCATCCATTATGTAGAAAACTGTCAGCACTTACTCTTCTCTCACGAGCTCTTGACTTGAGAGGCTTAACAAACGCTGTGTTGTCCAAGTCCTAGAAATCATTACCAGCAAAATCATCTTCAGAAGCAATTGTTTTGATCTTTTCAGTGAATTTTATGCACATGCACATTGCTTGGGTTTGACAATAATCCTACAGCATGAATAAAAATGATACTAAATATGACACTTCACCAAATCATCATCCGTTCTGTCATAACTAATGTCTGAGTGCGACAGGAAGGAGGACTCATCAATCACTGATAACCTGATATAAAAGACACAAGATGGGAAAAGCGGGAAAACTCCAGCAAACTGAGAACTATATAATCTAAAGCCTGTGCCGATCGCGTGAGGTACCGTTTTCCTCTGTGCTGGGGGACACTGGCTCCTTTGTGACTGAAGCTGGTCAGCACTGACCTTTGCTCATCATTGAGACAAACACTTGACTTGCTGTCATGCACCAGTACGTCACATATCAACTGCATCTGCCGCTCCTGTCAAATGAATTAACGAGCGAAAAAGATGCTATAAGTATCCTTAATAAACTCTCACAACAATAGGCAATAAATCACAGAGAACTTCTGTTCTATAAACTCTCTAGATGCATATTAGCACATGAGTCATGACCGCCCACATTCACATGGCCTCAATAACACCCTCCTCCAAGTCATGTTATGTGCCAATGACCAAACTGGCAAAGCTTTCCCTGTTGGCTTCAATTTTAACATTTACTTAGGCTACAAGGTGCAGTAGGTAAACAGACAACAGATGAATAATTAATAGTAAGTGGTACAAACACAAACCAAGCTTCTTTACATCACTGCACAAGAGACATTCTTTAAACTCTTAACTAACCAGGCACTGGTAGTCTGCTTCAGCTTTGTAGCGTTTCTTGATCTCCACGTCCAACTGGTTCCGAGCATGTTTGAGTTTGACCTCCAGAGCAGCTCGAGCCACATCGGATTTGACCAGGAGCTCCTTCTGTTTTTTTAACTCCAGCTCTGCATGAAGCCATTTTTTCCGGGCAGTTTCAAAGTACTTCACCACCTCAATGAGCTCTTGTAGATGAAAGACAACTGGTGAGATTTCAATATGGCAAAACGTATACGCTGATCAAAGAAGCCCTATCAAGGCAAAACATGCTTTCTGAAAGCAGTAGTTTTTTTTTAATAGACTAATTCTAGCACAAATGTATGAAGATGTTACAGTGGAACAAGTGTGCAATTTATGGTGAACAAATAACCACTTGCGGTTTTCCTCAGACGTAAAATAAATAAACACAAATAATATACTTTACAATTACATTATCCCTCATATTACACTGAAATTTACTTTACTTCCTTTATTTTCAACATTCATTTAAAAATAACAGATGATAATATTATAGACAATAATAATATAGACAAATAATATTTTATTTTACCTTCAATCATTTTAATGTAGTCTTGCATTGGACTGAACATTCATCCATCCAGACATATTATCTAAAGCATCTCTTTTATTATAGTGGGCATACACATTTCAATGGGTGATTACGATCCAAAATAGGGATATTGTTTTAAGTTGGGTCAAGCAAGATGGAGACTTATTTCCACTCAGCATAAGTACATTTGATTTTGGGGTTATAGAGAACACAAAAGAGGAAAAAAAAAAACTTGGACAAGCTGGTATTTAAACTCCTTGCTCAATGCTACAGCAAATAAACAGCATGCCAAAACTCAACATACAATACATATTTCACTATAAAAACAGCCATATGCACAACACGCAATGTGGAGGAGACTCATTATGTTTAGAAAAAGAATAAAAAATAAACAAATAATTATAATAAGAAAAGGAAAATAACAAAATACAAGAGTTTTATGGAGCTCAAGGTCAGAGTTTTTTATAATAAAGCAAACAGGTCCTATAATATCTTACCGAGCTCAGAGTTAGATGCTTCTTCAATAGCAAGCCTTTGCAAACACAGACCGAGGACTTCTCGTATAAACTGATCCCCCATGATCGCGTCAGCAGGTGAACCAAAATCAAACAAACCGCTTTAAATGGGTCACGTGAGCGTGTGACGGGTCACATGGACGGATTTCAGGCTGTTCTGAAACGTGTTTGGCCAGAAAATGGTCCCAGAGATCCAGCAACAAGCAAAAATGGTCTTCATCAGTTTTCTTTAAAGCCGAGGCAAGAGTCTTCAATGCACTGAGGGCATTTAAGGTACTTAAGGTAAACTACCATAAGTATTTGGCGTCTGTTATATGTATTATTATTTTTTAATACAGTATACCAGGGCTAGTTTCAGTACAGAGCAGTATGAACTACCTGGTAATCTTGAACACAGCGTACATGATTTGAGTAAATGACATTGTGGAAAATTATGTCTGTTTGTTTATTGTTTGTTGGTTATTACTTTAGATAGCCTTTGTTATTTCAGTTTTAGCTATGTATGTAGTCAAATCAAATCATCGTTTAAAATAAACAGCAACAACAACACAATTCCATGGCACAATACAATTAATATTAAACAACTTTGGTATAGTTAGTAATACAAAATGACGATAAAGTAAATTTACTTTTTTTTTTTTACTTTATTTAAAATAAATTTGAAAAAACTTGTTTAAAGTAAGAGTAGATAGTCTTATCTCATCCTCAACCAAACCCGTCTCCATCATTCATTCAAGGTTTTTCTCGGCCCTGATGCATTGTAGCCAGTAGAGGGCAGTCGAGGCATTTTGTGTTGAGCATCCAGGATTGTTGTACCTTCACCATATGGGGCTGTGCGAATTTGCCAGTGATTAGGGTGGTGTTTGAGCAAAGCTTTGTTGTGTTTGCTTGACTCAACGCTGTTCACAAGAAAATAAGCTTCTCTGTGATATCATGCTCTGAGTCTCCACTGCAAATGCTCCATTACACAAATAATGGGTTCTGCTGCTACTGGAGTCACTTTAATTTAGCACCCAAAAATCTTATTACAGTCATTTTTAACATGGCTGCTTTGAGCGTAGGAGATCAAGAGCGCCGGCGTTAGGAGAGACTGAATTCAATTTTGTTGCAAATAAAAGACTTGCAACACCAGGTCTTTCTCATTGTTGGAAGTTTAACTGGCTTGTGAATCTTTGGTCACTGCATGTGAAATATTGCATTTGAATTTTAGCGCTATCTTTAGAGCCGTCATGGGTTTCAAATGTCGTCCTTTGCATAGCAATAGATGAAGTGGTGCTGCTGGTTGCGGATGGTAAACATTTCAGTTTAGCGGTGCTGCGCTGGACTAGATGGATCTATTTTCTTATTGTTCTTATTTAATATATAATTTGTTTCAATTGTAAGAATACAATTATACATAATGTATTGTAACCCTGTGGTTATACTTCTAATCTATACTTGATTCCATGATTTTGCATGGAATGTGCCAATATTGGCACATTCCATGCAAAATCATGGAATCAAGTATAGATTAGAAGTATAACCACAGGGTTACAATACATTATGTATAATTGTATTCTTACAATTGAAACAAATTATATATTAAATAAGAACAATAAGAAAATAGATCCATCTAGTCCAGCGCAGCACCGCTAAACTGAAATGTTTACCATCCGCAACCAGCAGCACCACTTCATCTATTGCTATGCAAAGGACGACATTTGAAACCCATGACGGCTCTAAAGATAGCGCTAAAATTCAAATGCAATATTTCACATGCAGTGACCAAAGATTCACAAGCCAGTTAAACTTCCAACAATGAGAAAGACCTGGTGTTGCAAGTCTTTTATTTGCAACAAAATTGAATTCAGTCTCTCCTAACGCCGGCGCTCTTGATCTCCTACGCTCAAAGCAGCCATGTTAAAAATGACTGTAATAAGATTTTTGGGTGCTAAATTAAAGTGACTCCAGTAGCAGCAGAACCCATTATTTGTGTAATGGAGCATTTGCAGTGGAGACTCAGAGCATGATATCACAGAGAAGCTTATTTTCTTGTGAACAGCGTTGAGTCAAGCAAACACAACAAAGCTTTGCTCAAACACCACCCTAATCACTGGCAAATTCGCACAGCCCCATATGGTGAAGGTACAACAATCCTGGATGCTCAACACAAAATGCCTCGACTGCCCTCTACTGGCTACAATGCATCAGGGCCGAGAAAAACCTTGAATGAATGATGGAGACGGGTTTGGTTGAGGATGAGATAAGACTATCTACTCTTACTTTAAACAAGTTTTTTCAAATTTATTTTAAATAAAGTAAAAAAAAAAAAGTAAATTTACTTTATCGTCATTTTGTATTACTAACTATACCAAAGTTGTTTAATATTAATTGTATTGTGCCATGGAATTGTGTTGTTGTTGCTGTTTATTTTAAACGATGATTTGATTTGACTACATACATAGCTAAAACTGAAATAACAAAGGCTATCTAAAGTAATAACCAACAAACAATAAACAAACAGACATAATTTTCCACAATGTCATTTACTCAAATCATGTACGCTGTGTTCAAGATTACCAGGTAGTTCATACTGCTCTGTACTGAAACTAGCCCTGGTATACTGTATTAAAAAATAATAATACATATAACAGACGCCAAATACTTATGGTAGTTTACCTTAAGTACCTTAAATGCCCTCAGTGCATTGAAGACTCTTGCCTCGGCTTTAAAGAAAACTGATGAAGACCATTTTTGCTTGTTGCTGGATCTCTGGGACCATTTTCTGGCCAAACACGTTTCAGAACAGCCTGAAATCCGTCCATGTGACCCGTCACACGCTCACGTGACCCATTTAAAGCGGTTTGTTTGATTTTGGTTCACCTGCTGACGCGATCATGGGGGATCAGTTTATACGAGAAGTCCTCGGTCTGTGTTTGCAAAGGCTTGCTATTGAAGAAGCATCTAACTCTGAGCTCGGTAAGATATTATAGGACCTGTTTGCTTTATTATAAAAAACTCTGACCTTGAGCTCCATAAAACTCTTGTATTTTGTTATTTTCCTTTTCTTATTATAATTATTTGTTTATTTTTTATTCTTTTTCTAAACATAATGAGTCTCCTCCACATTGCGTGTTGTGCATATGGCTGTTTTTATAGTGAAATATGTATTGTATGTTGAGTTTTGGCATGCTGTTTATTTGCTGTAGCATTGAGCAAGGAGTTTAAATACCAGCTTGTCCAAGTTTTTTTTTTTCCTCTTTTGTGTTCTCTATAACCCCAAAATCAAATGTACTTATGCTGAGTGGAAATAAGTCTCCATCTTGCTTGACCCAACTTAAAACAATATCCCTATTTTGGATCGTAATCACCCATTGAAATGTGTATGCCCACTATAATAAAAGAGATGCTTTAGATAATATGTCTGGATGGATGAATGTTCAGTCCAATGCAAGACTACATTAAAATGATTGAAGGTAAAATAAAATATTATTTGTCTATATTATTATTGTCTATAATATTATCATCTGTTATTTTTAAATGAATGTTGAAAATAAAGGAAGTAAAGTAAATTTCAGTGTAATATGAGGGATAATGTAATTGTAAAGTATATTATTTGTGTTTATTTATTTTACGTCTGAGGAAAACCGCAAGTGGTTATTTGTTCACCATAAATTGCACACTTGTTCCACTGTAACATCTTCATACATTTGTGCTAGAATTAGTCTATTAAAAAAAAACTACTGCTTTCAGAAAGCATGTTTTGCCTTGATAGGGCTTCTTTGATCAGCGTATACGTTTTGCCATATTGAAATCTCACCAGTTGTCTTTCATCTACAAGAGCTCATTGAGGTGGTGAAGTACTTTGAAACTGCCCGGAAAAAATGGCTTCATGCAGAGCTGGAGTTAAAAAAACAGAAGGAGCTCCTGGTCAAATCCGATGTGGCTCGAGCTGCTCTGGAGGTCAAACTCAAACATGCTCGGAACCAGTTGGACGTGGAGATCAAGAAACGCTACAAAGCTGAAGCAGACTACCAGTGCCTGGTTAGTTAAGAGTTTAAAGAATGTCTCTTGTGCAGTGATGTAAAGAAGCTTGGTTTGTGTTTGTACCACTTACTATTAATTATTCATCTGTTGTCTGTTTACCTACTGCACCTTGTAGCCTAAGTAAATGTTAAAATTGAAGCCAACAGGGAAAGCTTTGCCAGTTTGGTCATTGGCACATAACATGACTTGGAGGAGGGTGTTATTGAGGCCATGTGAATGTGGGCGGTCATGACTCATGTGCTAATATGCATCTAGAGAGTTTATAGAACAGAAGTTCTCTGTGATTTATTGCCTATTGTTGTGAGAGTTTATTAAGGATACTTATAGCATCTTTTTCGCTCGTTAATTCATTTGACAGGAGCGGCAGATGCAGTTGATATGTGACGTACTGGTGCATGACAGCAAGTCAAGTGTTTGTCTCAATGATGAGCAAAGGTCAGTGCTGACCAGCTTCAGTCACAAAGGAGCCAGTGTCCCCCAGCACAGAGGAAAACGGTACCTCACGCGATCGGCACAGGCTTTAGATTATATAGTTCTCAGTTTGCTGGAGTTTTCCCGCTTTTCCCATCTTGTGTCTTTTATATCAGGTTATCAGTGATTGATGAGTCCTCCTTCCTGTCGCACTCAGACATTAGTTATGACAGAACGGATGATGATTTGGTGAAGTGTCATATTTAGTATCATTTTTATTCATGCTGTAGGATTATTGTCAAACCCAAGCAATGTGCATGTGCATAAAATTCACTGAAAAGATCAAAACAATTGCTTCTGAAGATGATTTTGCTGGTAATGATTTCTAGGACTTGGACAACACAGCGTTTGTTAAGCCTCTCAAGTCAAGAGCTCGTGAGAGAAGAGTAAGTGCTGACAGTTTTCTACATAATGGATGGGTTATATGGTATTTCCTGTTGAAATATTACATATTGAAATATTACTGTAATTTAAAATAAACTTTTCTTTTTGAATATATTTGGGGTGATTCTAAAATTGTAAGTACATTTGGTTTGTAGCAATACTTCATCAAACTATTACTTGCTGGCATAAATGCTAAAAACACACAACACTAATGAAAACGTGATTAAAAGACCTTTTTAATAAATATCTCAATGTTGTGAGATCAGATTGCGTTTTCCTTTTGATATTGTGGTAACAGAGTTGACGTTCTACAAAATAACTCCTTTGTGTAAGAAGTTGTTAGATTAAAATATTTTCTCGGAGAGAGCACAGATACTTTTCAGTGCTTCAGATCTTATCCGTGAGTGAAGGTGACATCATTTCCTGTGACTTACACAATTGTAAGGGATAATTTCACCAATTTAAAGGCAAAATATAGTATGGTGACAGAGTTGGCGCAAGATTTATCGACACAGTTTTCTAGGGAATGTTGTAGAATTAAGAAGATTTTAAAAATAAAAAATGAAATACAAAATAAAATGTTGCCAAAAGAAAAGTACTATAAAATATTTTGATTGCACGATGGAAAGAATACACTAACTAACTCGGACAAGAAGAAATCATTATTTTCAGCTAATTGATATGCTTTTTAAATTATTATATTGTTATGGATTGTAACATCTTGTAATTCATACCAATTAAAGAACAATAATAAAAACATAACCAGCTGAAAAACATTCTTTGTACACCAAATGTACCTGAATTTAACTAATTCCTAACTAAATCCCTTTTTTTCCCTAATTCCTGAATTTAACTAATTCCTGCGAATAACATTCAAAACACCTCGCATTCATTACGTGTCTCACATTTAGAGTGTTTTTTCACTGCATTATTCAGTCTAATAGAATGCCTTTAAAGGGATCACAAATTCAAGACATAAGGGCAGAAAAACTATATTTTATACCACTTCATGTTGCCTAGTTAAGCAATTTTACTAGAGTGGTGTTTATTATTATTATTATTATTATTATTATTTTTATTATTATTATTTTTATTTTTTTTTGCTTTGTTTTTTGCTTTTTACAACAGTTCAATAAAGAAGAATTAATGACTTTGCATTGAAGGCACAATTTTTCCTGTTTTTCAACCACAAAAAAAAAAAAATTACAAAAACAATCACAGCATAATTTTGCATGTCTGAGCAACATGGTGTTTTGTTACTGAATGAATCATTCCTTTTTAAATGATTCAGTTCAATCGTGATGACTAACTTATTTCAAGTGGCTTACTGCCACCTACTGGCAGTTTTAAATTCACATTCAGAGTATGTTTTATTAAATATTTTCAAAATCCGTATTTAAGACAATAGTCAGTTTTAGAGAAAAAAGGTAGGCTTTATAAAAGTAAAAAAGCAAAAGAAAAGAAATCAGTTAAAACTTATCGGGAAAAGATACATTTTTCTGAAATGGAAGTGTGCGCTGATAGCCACATAGAATAACAAATATTTTAGGAGTCCGCTGTCCACAGCAGTCCTTAAGGTACCAGCACAACAACGTTGTGGATTCTTTGAATAGGAGCAGAAATCCAATGCTTCCTAGCAAAAAGAAAAGTTCTAATATATAAAATATTTAGGTTAATTATTAATTCAATTGGAGATTATCATAAAATATTATATACAGTTATATAATATATTATAGCACACTAAATATCCCCATTCCTTTCAGATTTCTTAAGTTATAAATGACACAACATTATGTCTGTTTTGAAGTGCTAGTATATATTGCAGTTTTGTCTTTTAACATTATCACTGCTTGTTTTTAGCGTTCATCAATGGGCCCAAGTGTTGGTCCTCCAATTCAAAAACGGGGAAGAGTAAGCGGGCGTTCAGGAGATCTGCTGGGGGCTAGACCACTGGAGAAGGTTGGTAGAAGTTTATTACATTTTTTTTCTTATCCCAATTGTTTACAAACAAATCCACTAAAATTCAAACATTTTAAACGAATGATCTCAATCATGTTAATCAGATTAATGTTTAAAATGTTCAGTATGTTAAATTGTCCCTTAGCATTTAATGAAATAACTCCTAGCTAAGATATCAGTGAGGACTGCGTGAGTTGTATCTTTTGAAATGTACAGACTCTTCATATTAGTGGTGGGATCATATTCCCTCTTTAGGTTAGTCTGGTGTCGTTTCTCATCAGCTCGTTCGTACATCAGTCCCTCATCCATCATATTGCCCACACTGCTCGGATGAGAACAGCAGTGGACCATGTCCTGTCTGTCTCCCTCCATGGGACTCGTATCACTCCCACTCAGCTGGCACTGATCACTGAGAGGAAAGCAAAGCAATTTGGCACCTTGAGAAACTACATTTGCCCAGGAACGTGGACTAGATAACCAATTGTTATGCTACTCTAAGGGTCTTCCATTGCTGTTGAAAGAATGATTGGCTTCAAATGGATTTTTAGTGTGTGTTTGTCTGTGTATGTGCTTAGGAAATCGAGACGACTGTTGTGAAGGCGTCTGTCACTACCCCGGAGACTAGAGGTCAGATTCACATGGTAATAGACATAACCCAGGAGACTCCAGAATATCAGTCCAGGGCTCTCAGAAATGAACATTTTCCTTCTGTTGATGGTAAATAAGACTGAAAGGCGCCACTTTCAATGACACATTCTAACCTTCCCAAACTAACCAGAGTCCTTCATGCAGAACAAACGTCTGTGTGGGCACACAGTGAAGTCACAGAGGCTGAAACAGTCGTTGAAATGGAGGTGAGCGCCCCGCAGCCAGACGTCCCTCAGGACCTCACGCCCACCGTGGACAAGACTTTGCAGCATGTTTTCCAGCAAAAAACAGTAGGAGGCCATTCAGTAGTAGTTCTCAACATTTTGTGAGGCTTTCACATCTGCTTTTTAACATCAGTTTCAGAGTCATGAACATTTACTTTGTTTTTGTGTATATATTATGATATAATATTAAAGACATTTCTAATGTCCCCAGTGTTCTCAGAAGCTAAAGTGAACATAAAGTTGGGTAAACTTTATAGTGGTGACTGAAAACCACAACAAACATAATTTTTATATATACATTTTTACAAAAGGAAAACATTCTGTGACTTGTGAAGAAAAAAAAAAAAAGTGAATTAATTAACACTCGGGCAGTTTCCCGAACAGGGTTTAAGACTAGTCCTAGATTAAAATAAATGTTAAGAGCTGTCTAAACTGGAAAAAGC
>JAUMHP010000057.1:7237639-7249486 GCA_032361065.1 Enteromius trimaculatus
ATGGAGCGTCGAGAACCTCTGGTTAAAAGAATACTGTGTTTTATTCATTGCTTACATAGAAAATTATTTTGAAACTTGTTATTTAGTTTAGTAAAAACAACAGAAAACTCATTACAGTAATGGGTGGCTCTATAAATGAATGAATAACATTCAGCTCCAAAAACATGTCATTCTTATTATGTCATAAGGAGAGCCCACATATTAAAATAAGTTTTGAACTCAGACTTTGAACATTGTTGTGGAGTCAAAAAGTCATTGACGTTTGAGTCAAAAACTGTCTTGACAGCTGAATATTTTAAGTATATTTTACATATTAACATGAGATTGATAAGGCATTGATGTGCCTATATCCAGTGGCGCCACCAGGGGCCAGTGTTAATTGTAGTACTGTAGGATCAGTTATGAATACTTTCAGCCCAAATTCACAGCCAGCCAGGCAAGCCGCTCTAGTATAGCAGTGGACGTTTCCTTAAGTCTTTTTCTGATACTTTTCTACAGGCCAGTTTACTACAACAGGAAATACAATTGTGAAATTATGGCTTATAGTTTTGGTTTGCCACCCCAAGATTTTAAGTGGACCCCATCTGGCCACCCCATGAACAATTTCTGGAGGCGCCACTGCCTATATCCTGTCTTATGAATAACCAGGATAATTCCTGTTATATGATAATATACCTATACCATCAATGTCTCAGGTCCCGTGGCTGCATATGCTGTATGGTGCTTGTGGAGCAATAGTCTTTACCTTGGTGAGTTTATGAAACATTGTTATGGAAAAATATATTTGAAAAGAATATACATGTGAACAATGTAATTGCACATTATTTACAACCACCAATAAATATATACTATTAGCAAAGTTAGATAATAATTCATAACCATCCATTTATAGTACACGATACTGTAATTTCTGCTGAAACTTTCATATGCATTTATGCATATGCAAATTTGTAATTATAAAATTGCAATTTAGTACATTTAAAATACTTAAAAAAGTAATATAAAGTAACAAATACCAAAACATGGAGTTAAACGGACTTCAAAGTAACAATTAAATTAAATTATTAAAAGTGTAATTAGGTGTAAGAAACAGTCTTCAGTGTATTTTCTTTAAGGCTCCCTTATATTAAATTAATATTGGATTATCTGCAAGCAGAGTTTTTTTACTGAAGTACACAGTCAATAGAATTAAGTAAAAAAAAATGTAATGCTAGATGTTTGCTTGTCTTGTAGTTTTTGGCTTACCACACTCAGCTGCTCATTGGAAACCGAGCGAACAGCATCAGCCCTGAGGAATATGTCTTCGGAGCTCTTTCCCTCTATGTTGATATCGTCCAGATCTTTATCTTCCTCCTGCACATCACAGGAAGCTCTTCAGAGTAAACAGATGAATGCGTTTGAGCGTTTCCGTCTCAAGAGATTGATCTTTCTTTGAGCTTATCTTGACTTTTTCAATCACACAGATATTACCTTAGACGCTACTGACTGTTATTAAAATGATTTCGTAGTGCTGCTTATGTTGTTAAACAGAGGTTTCTCATACATGATTGTCACTTTATTTACAATAAGCACTTTATTTTTATAATGTTCCACCTGTTCATTTGCATTTTGAAGAGCCTACTGTAAAAGCGTGAGCGTGTACTAAAAATAAATGATTTGATATGTGTATTATAAATGTTTAGCCTATAATCTGAAGGGAAATAAAATGAAGAGAAACTATTAACAAATGTATGATGACTATTGGAGATAAAATAGGAAATTAAGTACATTGGCATGACACAACAGTAAAAGTGATGTAAGATACCTACAAAAGTTGAGGAATCACTTAGTAAATTTTTACTATGTAAATACATTTTTAAACTATGTAAATAAAAATACTCGGCAGCGTACCATTTAGTTAATTTATTGTGCATGTACTGTTTAAATTATTTATTAGGACTCTGAAAAACCTGGTGTCAAGGAACATCATCAGTAGAAAAACACCTACATGTACAATATATCATATCACCTGTGTTACATAGCAGTTAACATTGATTCCCTTCAAAGTACATTAGTTTTATTTAACATCCTGTTGTGACTGCTAATAAGTACTAGAAAAGTGGCTGAATTTGTGTCGGTTAATCATGGCACTTCCACATCCTGGCACGTCCAGATCCCTGATGGCTGGGTGTCCGAGAGGTTCTACTGCTTCAGACGGGACGGGAGACGAGAAGCCGACTGGCTGCTTTAATCTTTATGGGGTCAGGCGTTTGGGGTCACGAGGGAACATGGAGGTCTGACGTACATTATGTAGGCCGAGATAAAGCATGGTCACTCTCTCCAGGCCTAAAAGATGGCAGACATTTAACATCACACACTAGTTGTATAGATATTTTTTAACAAGAACTAAAATCTTGTGTTACATTATAAATGCCTTTGCCTTAAATTAACCAAAGCCTTTGAACAGTAATTAGTCTGTGGAACCAAGTTATTCTAAGATTGTAAAAAAATGTTTGTTACCTATGCCACCGCCAGCATGAGGAGGAGCTCCGTAACGGAATGAGTCAATATAGGCCTTGATCTTCTCCAAGTCTGTAACGCAGAAAATGTAATGCATCAACTATAACAAAACATACTTTAGAATAGTCAATATTTACCATACGGTGTTGTCATTCAAATGCATTATAGTAACACTGTGTATTCCTGTTTGTTGGAGCATCGGTTTTAAAAACTTTTAAGAATATGGATGCTGTGTTCCAGTGTAGTTACCGATGCCGTGGTGCATTGCTCTTTCAGTGAGCAGCTGGGCATCATGGACTCTCTGAGCTCCAGACAGGATCTCCTCTCCTCTCATGAACATGTCATACGAGTTGGAGTATTTCTGCAGAAAGAACATGGTTATGAACCGAGTGGTGTCTTAATATAAATGAATGGATTTAGATCTATAGGCTTCTAAACTCCTTACCGGGTTGCTGGGGTCAGGCATGGTGTAGAACGGCCTTACTGCCAAGGGGTATTTGTCCAGCACGTAGAAGTCAGTGTCATACTAAAATAAACATAAAGGTGTGTTTAATATATGTGCTATATTCCACTCATTTGTACTAACATATCTCTCCTGGGTTAAATCTTTCTGGAGCTAAAAAACATTGATAATTTAGATTTACGTTTTCCACAAAGGTGTCACAAACAGACTTCAGCATGACCCATATTTTGTATTTTGTTTCTATAAATTATCTGGGTGGACTGAAGATGGAGCTTGAGAGCATTAGAGCATGTATGCTGTTATTTCTAATTTTATTAAAAAGTTCTCCTTTACGCTTTTTATTTAGCAAAAAATGTTTACATGAAAAAATATTAAGCAGCACAACTGCTGCATTGATAATTATAAATGCACTGAACAGCAAATCAGCATATTAGAATGACTTTTGAAGGAATATGTCACTGGAGTAATAATATATAATAATAATAACCCTAATTCAGCTTTGCCATCAGAGAAATAAATGACATTTTAAAATATTGTTTAAAAGATTTGCTGCATTTTTAATCAAACAAATGCAGCCTTAGTGGACCGAAGAGCGTTCTTTAAAAAACATCTTTCCTACCTTCTCTTTCACAAGACGACCAAGCAGCTTTTCATTAGGTGTGCTAAGGAAGAAAAAATAAGTTCTAAAATGTGTTACAGATTCCCTGTGTGCACAACGCGGGAAATTCTATCAAGAAAGCCACCCTGACCTCAAATCTTCTTCATCTCCCATTTCCACCCCAGCAGCTTTCAGCATTGACACTGCCTCCTTATACTCCAGTCTCAGCGTGGGCTCCAGGAACTTGAACGGCTCACTGGGGTACTGCTTATTCACCGTCTGGATCTCTGTCTGGAACCTGGAGTGCATCCACATCACAGACACACGATGAGAGAGAAGAACAAAGTAGAACAGAGATCTACATGAAAAGTGGGCCCAAAACTCAATTGAAGGCTTCAAATAAAGTTCTCTCAAGGCTTCCATTAAAACATCACAGATTCATCTTCCAAATACCATTTTCCACACCAAACGTAATTATTCCCAACGCCGGCCAGGTTGTTTGTGATTACTCGATGAATGATTTATGAATTCCACATCAAGAGAATGCCGAGTCAGATTTCCATTTGTCAGTAACATAAGGCTTCATGTATGAAGTAACTGACTTGCAGTATTAACATGAGCACTAGATGGCAGTGTATATCCTTGTTTTTATAAATGTGTTGGCATTTCTTTCACATGAACAAATGAGTCATTATTTCATGTGATATTATTCTCATGTGATTTGCTTCTTATTAAAGGAAATAGGACATAGCAATGTTGAAGTGGTCACATCCCTTACCGGTCACGTAGTCCCTTAAAGATCTGAACCATGGTGTCAGTAATGGAGTCAATGACCTCATGGTAATGGTAATTGAAAGCCATTTCAATATCCAGCCCCACAAACTCGGTCAGATGGCGATGAGTGTTGGAGTCCTCGGCCCTGAAGACTGGAAGAAACATTTGCATAGCCAACTGAGTAATTCCTACTCATAGTAACTAACCTCAGTATTTAAATAAAACCGCAGGCTGATTATTTTTAAAAACATTGTTCACGGCAGACAATTTCCCATCATGACATAACAGAGGTCCAAAATTCCAAAATTCTAATTATTATTGTTATTATTTTTTTTATAACTGACCAAAACTAAATAATTAACTATAATAACTAAAGTAAGTTTAAGTACATAAATTGGTTAAAAAAAATAAAAATAAATAAACAGAAAAGCTAAAATAAATAATAAATAAAAACTAAAACCGAAAAAATTAAAATATGACTACTAAAAAACCATATAAATAATTCTAAAACAATACAAAATTTCCTAGTAGCTGCTTTTTCAAATTTCACTGTCAATAAGACAAACGCGCTTGTTAAAAAAAAATAAAACAATGTGTTTCTACAATGTGACTTCCCATCAGCAGAGGTAATTTTCTGAAGTCTTGCGTCCCACGGCTCTGCTGAAAGTGTTTGATATTCTTGCTCTATTCAGTGTTCTGCACAGGAGGGATTTCCATGCCCGCCAAATGCACCAAGAGTGCAATCCGTCTATTTATCCTGCAGTATGTCCTGATCTGCATACTGGCAGAGAGGAGATACTGCTGAAGGTGACCTCCACACACAGACGTACAAATACAGCGGCCAGATGCTCTCGAAGCCGCTGTCTACAGTATATGATTGTCTCTTGGTACTCTGGATTGTTTTGCTATCCAACCTTAAAGATGACCTGGGGATGGGAACAGCATATAGAAGAGAAGGAAAGAGACAGGAGGGTGTGTTTTATGCTTTACCTGGTCCGACACAGAAGACTTTGTCAAAGTCAGCACAAATGCACATCTGCTTGTAGAGCTGAGGGGACTGGGCCAGGTATGCACTGGTTTTAAAGTAGGAGACGGTAAAGACGTTTGCTCCGCCCTCGCTGGCAGCTGTGAAGAATATACAAAGACACATGCGCTGTGAACATAGATAATATTTACGCAGGAAAGAGAAGTGCTAATAATTTTCACTGTAAGTATGGTAATCATAAGAACACTATGTTCTATAGGACACGTATGGTTGGGTGTGGGCACCGGATGTCATGCGGTTTTACTGAGAACACTATGTTGATCTGTTGCGGGTGGTAGATCACATCGAAGGCGGCAAAGTTTAAATTCGAAATGCGTCATTAAGGCTTTTTCTGATTGGCTGGTCTGCTACAGAAGAACTGAAAGTAACTGTTTTCCTTAACAGCGAAAACCACATAAACAACGGGGGGGTTTTGCTGAGAGAAAGTGTTGTAACACCACCAAGTCCTTTACTGACGTATTACCGGTCTTTAAAATCATTGGTGGACTAAAAAAGCAGCATATTTAAGAAGTGGTTGAAGTAGTTGAGCTACATCATTTTGGCGCTCAACTTCCACCAGCTCTAAAGACAGCATCCTGACAAGCAATGAATCGCTCACTCAATAAAAAAAGTATTAGGCAAATAATAGTACTAACACAGAAAACAAATATATTAAACATATTAAAATATATATATATATATATATATATTTGTTATATATACACACACACACACATAACATTTTTTTTTTTTTTTTTACATCTTTTACATTTGTTATTACAAATCATTATAATTTTATTATACCAATGAAGTCTAATTATACCACTAAAAATAAAAGCTTCTTTCTGCCTCAAAGTATAACTAAAAAATAAAATAACAGTGACAAAATAATTTACAATGCACCTTTACATATAAATTTGCTTGTTATTTAAAACTCTGCCTCACGATTACCTCTCTTTACTTTTTAAGGCTTCCATAAACAATGACATGTTTTGAAGATGTGATTTATTTATTTTTTATATTTTTAAAAAGAAGTCTCTAGTGTTCACAAAGGCTACTTTTTTTTATTAAACTATGGTAAAATAGAAACC
This sequence comes from Enteromius trimaculatus, assembly GCA_032361065.1. Lineage (NCBI taxonomy): Eukaryota > Metazoa > Chordata > Actinopteri > Cypriniformes > Cyprinidae > Enteromius > Enteromius trimaculatus. Next base: position 7,244,089 of record JAUMHP010000057.1, read on the forward strand.
GTGTGGAATATTATGTTTTTAAAAAAATGCTTTCTATTTGAATATATTTTACATTTAATTTATTCCTGTGATGACAAAGCTGAATATTCAGCATCCATTACTCCAGTCTTCAGTGTCACATCATCCTTCAAAAAAAGTATTCTAATTGTTACCTATAATCAATGTTGAAAACGGTTGTGCTCCTTTTGTGATATTTTTTCAGGATTCTCTGATGAACACAAAGAGCTGAGAAAGCAATCAATCTGCAGAGTTTTGAGTCAAGTCAACAGAAGCAGGCCCTGAACTCTTCACAAAGCCAGCTGCGCTCAAGAATCCCAGCAGATCCTATAGCTCTTGGTGTACCCACCATCTCAAGAGTGCTAACATGGCATCCTATCACTGACTGGAGACATATCTCCTCAATAAACACCACTTTTTCTTCCGCCAGTGTTTTGACAGTGTCGCTGTCTTTTTTTACCTCAGAAAATGAAAAAGTATCAATCCTTGAAATTGAAATTTTCAGAGACTGAAGGTGCAGAGAAGGAACAATAAACTAAGTTGGACAGCGTGAGCAGGAAATCATTCAGAAGGCTCAGTGTATGAGGACAGAGATAAGACCTGTGCTACCCCGTCCCTGCAGTCATGAATACAGATACTCCAGTGTGAACATGGAGACAAGATCATTTGCCTCATGTCATCTCAAATGCTCTGTAAGGTTGAAGTCACAATGTAATAGAAGTAGGGACTTCTTTTCTTCTAGACGCTGAAATGAATTATTAGATTACTGAATATGAGCTTACAGTCAGCTATAAGAAAAGGTGGGGTTTAAACTGACTAAAAGTCTGGCATACATCACCAGAAAGAAGTCAGTAGTTTCGCCTGAAGATGAAAGTTGAAAACCGAAACATGCATGGATGAACTGTGACATTCAAAAAACATTTAACTGTATGATTCCCCACAAAACTGAACATCCAGCCTTCATTACATCATTAAAAATGTTTCAGAGGTGAATGTGTTTTGTTTTGATATGACAAGAGGGGGAAAAAAGACCACAACGATCATTTAACAAATTAAGAAATGAATTGCTTATATTGTGCTATTATTTGTACTTGTTTTGTACTAATCCGGTCACCACATATTCATTTTCAGGTTTTGAGTTTTTGAATTTTGTCAGTAGTGAACTATTCCTCTCCAAAAGGCATGCATAGTGATGCAAATAAAATAAGAGAGATGAAATGCACATGTAGAAGGCTGTACCAGAGATGATTTTAGGGGTCTGGATCTCCACAAAGCCCTTGTTGATAAGCGTGTCTCTGAAGAGCTGACATACCCCCGACTGCAGCCTGAAGATGGCCTGGCTGGTCGTGGTCTGTGAAGGAAGACGCATGGGTTAGTAAACAAGTTATGTAACCTGTTTGTTTAGCTGTTGCCAGGGACCCACGTCAGCACTTCTCTTTTTATGTCATGTAACACCTTAAAAAAAAAAAAACTCTGCTCTGCACTGTGAAGGTTTCGTAAGTTTTTCTGGAGAAATTCTAGAGAAAACAATGCTATTTCTCAAAAGACCCCTTTTTATTACCCCCTAATAAAATCTCTCTGGCAACTGAATATATTTTGGTCATTTTTGTCAGAGATACAAATAAATTAGGTCCTCTTCACGGGACCAAAGGGACAGAGTACTTGCAAAATTAATCTTCAGCAACAATCAAACCTTCTGAATCCTCGGGTCTCAAACTAAAAAGCTTTTTCAGCCTGAATTTTCCATGAATCAGATGCCTCCCCGATGACCCGTGATACAGGCCATGTTTCCTCTTCCTTCATGACTTACAGAGAGCTCGCATAAATCCTAGAGAAACAAACAGCTCATTGCGATAGAATAATATTAGGATTTCTACAGAGATTTAAGATAATTAGCTGTACTCTGGTTCCATTTTTGTAGTTTTTTTAACCTCCTTATACCCACATTATAAATAACATAAAGTGACATGGTTCCAAAGCTTAGTGCGCAGTCTTGCAGTGCACAACGTATATAAGCAGCCGCCTTCTATTATTGTAATGAAATATGACTGATTTAATAATCACCAACTCTGCAAACAGATCTACAACATGCATGTGCATAAACTGGACTGGTATCAAAACAGCTGTTTTTGCATGATTTGAGATTAAGTTTATGGTAATATTACTGTCAGATTTTATTGCTGCTTTTAAATCTACAAGCAGTCTTCACAAACAGTTTATGGTATCTGGTTGCGAAGTAGATAAGAGGAATACTTTCTGTAAAAGGTGTTAATCAAGACAGATACTGAATGAAGTGACTTTGGTTTGAGCATAATAAATACTAAAAATAAATAGTAGGCATAGTTAATGAGTGAAATTATTAGGTAGTTATTATTAGATGGAACCATTTAGTTTTCAGTACTGAAAATGAGTACACAGGGAGTTTGGGGTCAGTAAGATTTTTCTTTAAGGTCACATTTATTTAAACCAAAAACCAAGCAAAACAGCAATATCGTGACTCTTTATTATGACCCTTCTGCATATCTACCTGCACATCAATCCCCACACTTTTGAACATCACTTTATATTTATGACTGAATCCTATCTTGCATTATTTGTTTCTCCTGGGCCTGTCACGATGCATTCTGGTATTGACAAACAAAGATTAGTCATAAAAGGATATATAAAATATGGCTGCATTATTTACGTCTAGGTATACAGCTTTTGTTTTGGGGGGTAACGGCCCAAAAAAAAATCCATGTTATCATTAGAGACTTACAACTTTAAAAAGAGTTCCTAACTTTTGATTAATGAATTTGAGTAGTTTAAAAACAAATTAAACAGAGACTGCACTTGTTTAGTGATTAAATACAGCACCCTTCCCTTAATATTTGCACTCTTGATAAATCGGAGCAAAGGTGGCTGTGAAAATAAATAAATAATTCCCCCTTTTGATCCCCCAAAATATCCCCAAATTCTAACCTATCATTGATGTTAAACAACTGAAAGTATGGAGAAAGTCTCATGATTTTTTTTTTCTCTAACGCCTGTTGGCTACAGTTATTGGCACCCCTGGAAATTCCTATGAGTAAAATATCTCTGAAGTATATTTACATTTTTGCATACCAGGGAGACTAGGAGCTATGACTTCCTGTTCCAAATTACAAAGAAAGCAAAAGGCCAAATTTCCTTAATCATCCACAAGGAGTAAAAAACAAACAATAAGTTCTTATGTGCACAGCAAGATTGCTGAGCTTCACAAAATAGAAAGTTGCTTTAAGACAAAAATTCCCATTTCCACTATCAGGGCAACGATTAAGTAATAATATTACAAATCTGCCTGGAAGTGGACATGTGTCTATACTGTCCTAATGAACCGTTAGGAGGAGTGTTTGAGCGGCCAAAGACACTCCAAGGATCACAGCTGGAAAATTGAAGAGATTAGTTGAGTCTTGGGGTCCAAAAAGCCTTAAATATATTATATGCATATATGCACACACTTATGCACCCCATGCCCATGGTTAAATGTTCTGCTGGATCTTTAATGTTGTTGGACTGTTTTTCTGCCGGAGTTACTGGACATCTCGTTCAGACACATAGCATCATGGATTCTCTCAAATAGCAACAGATAAAAAAAATCTAAAGCTGACTGCTTCTGTTAGAATTCTTATAATGGGTCATAGTCGGACCTTCCATTAGGACAATCCAAAAAACAAACATCAAAATCAACACAAAAACGGGCCCCTGAGCGCAAAACGAAGCTTTTGCCATGGCTGTCCCAGCACTCTGACCTGAACCCCATAGAAAGTGGGCTAAAACACCAACATGGAGCTGGATCTGGAGAGATTCTGCATGAAGGAATGGACCCTGATCACTTATCATGCCTTTTCCAAACTCTTCAGGCATTTCAGGAGAAAACTAAGGGCTGCTATAATAAAAAAAAGGATGTTGCAATAATTGGGTGCTAATAACTGTATCAATATGAACTACAGAAAGCATTTATTTCACAGTAAGATTTTCTCCTTTCCTTTTGTTTCTGTTACTTTAATGATAGATTACAATTTAAAAAATGTTTTGGATGAAAGATCTAAAGGATAAACATTGAAGATTTATTTCCACAGGCACCTTTGCTGTTTATTTTTGCTATTTACTAAGGATACCAATATTAGTGGAGGGCACTGTATCGCTGAATGCAATAAGAAAAGTGTAGACCATGTAAACATGCAAAGGTTATAATCGTGTACATGACTGTGGGAAACCTGCAGAAATTAAATGGTTTTTTAAAATAACTGTTAGCGTGACAATTTATGACCACAATGCAGTAAATGTAATAAAAACAGGACAACAGTACTTCCTCTTATTAACCTGCTAATAAATATCAAGAAGTCAACAGATTAAGACACTCTGTCTATATTCTTAGTACAGATCATGATAACACGGCGCCGGGGGTGTGCTGCGAGGACATAAAGCGACTCGTCTGTGAAGCTGAGTGGATGCACAGTTAATATGCAAAGCTGCTATCAGCGGAGTGTGTAAACATGCAGGTTTCAGTTAGTGTCCTCACTCGTATCTTACTGGAGGCGTGTAAAAAAAGCTGTATGCGTCACTCTAGTGTTCGCAAGGCTGCAGTGAAAAGCGGAGAGGCACAAAAAGCTGTTGTCCTGTGGTTTGGCTCCCCCGCCTTACACTTTCAGATTTCTGCCTTCACTTTCTGGAAGTTCTCAAAAACAGGCCCTGTCTCAGTGCAAGGTGTGCTGTGGGAGTCCTATAGCACTGCCAGATTTCAATCTCATTTGGCGTGTGAAAAAAAAAAAAAACACATGGTGTGTGTGTGTGTGTGATACGAAAGTCTTTCATTATGACAAAGCTAAGCCTTCAACCGCTGGAAACTGTTTATTGCTTTACTGTTCACTAAAATGAAAGTGTGAGGCAGTCCAGATCTGTTCCCACAGACACATTGTTTCAGAAACAGGTGCTCTCACAAAGCACAGGCGGCCAATCGCAGCGCTCGAGTCCCACAACCACATCAGGGCTTCATAAATCTGAACAATACACTCATTTGGGATTCTCCTTCCTTATCACTTTTTTCATGCTGTACAATATCAGGAAGTCAGGGAGGACAGACCAAGGAGGTCTGTACAGCAGAAACTAAAGCAAGCTAACCGTTAGCTTTCCCATTCATCCAAATATGTGTTTAACTTCATGCAGTCCTGTGCAGGCCGACTGGCAACTGACTTGAAGTAGTGCATGCAATTTCAAATTTATGTCCGAACTGTGATGACACCGACGCAACGTCACTATGATGTATGCCTATAAAGTACTGCAAAACCAACTTAAAGGAGAAGTTTTGAAAAAAACTTTTGCTGATATATTACTCACCCCCATGTCATCCAAGATGTCCATGTCTTTCTTTCTTCAGTCG
>JAUMHP010000057.1:7269309-7279628 GCA_032361065.1 Enteromius trimaculatus
TAGATAGATAGATAGATAGATAGATAGATAGATAGATAGATAGATAGATAGATAGATAGATAGATAGATAGAACTATCACAAATATACCACAAATATTGTAGTGACTAAAGCAGTTTATTTTTATTAATTTTAAAACTGATTACTTATTACTTTATATTTATTATAATATTAATTTAATTTAATAGCCCATTTGATGTCATTTTTATGTATTTGCAAAGCAGCTACAAGGAGGATAATGAACAGTCAGCTAGTCGTTAACGCAAATGAATTCCCTCAAGACAATACCAGCCACTCTGTTTTGTGTTGTGGTCCCGATCATCTGTCAGGGTTTATTTTTTCTTAAAGGAACAGTTCGCCCAAAAATAACAATTTGCTGACAAAACAAAAAACAAAACAAGTATGTTTCTTAATTAAAAGAGATTTGGAGAAATTGGTCACTTGGTCAGCAGTGCACTTTCTTCAGTGAATGGGTGCCATCAGAATGAGAGTCCAAACATCACAATGATCCTTTGAAAAGCAAATCCATCAACACAATTTAAATTCAAACTATCACTTCCGGCAAAAATAGTTAATAATAATGCTTCCTTAAGTAAAAAAAATAACCCCCTGTTATCCTGCATCAAAATCAAACAACAAAGTAAGGTTACATTTCTCCAAATTTGTTTCTGATAAAGAAACAAACTCATATACATTAGCAAATTAGAATTTTTCAGTAAACTATTCATTTAAAGACTTTACATTACCCCTTACATATTCAGTTAAACGGATCAACTGAAATGAACTTTCCCACCATCTAAAATGTCCTCCCAGACACCCCGGCAGTTTTGTTTATGATCACATCGTGTTTCTTGGGTGAAGAACAGTGTGAAGGCCGTTCTTGTGGTGGCTTTAGGCTTTGTAGTGTGATTTACTAGATGACAGGTCTCCTCTGGTCCTCTTTGCAATTTGTTTCGTGCAGAACTCTGATTGTTGAAGAAACCGTGAGTGATGAAAGAGGAAGGTCACGCAGTCACTTCCATCATATGCCTAGACTAACATATCATGACAGATCCAAACTCTCTGTGACTCTACTAAATCTCAGCAACGACAGAATCGCATTTCTTTGAAACACGAGACACTTATTTAAGTGATTTATTCATTTCATTTTTGAGCAGCATCTTAGTCAACTTAGGTTTCTTGTAGTGTTTGTTTTTATGTCTCTCCTCTCATTAGGTCGATCCCTAATGGTGCTTTCTTAGCATTAGAGCCCTGTGGACCTCACAGATGGAATTCCTCCATCCATTGTGTTACTGTGAAACATCAACAGCATGGGCCTCTGGTGAGTAATGGATACGGAATGAAGGTGACTCAGGAAAAATATAAGCAGATGTAAAAGTGCCCACTGACAGATGAAGACATGAGAGAATTTTTATGCACTTTTTCTTAAGGATCGTGTAACTGTGTCCAATAACAATAAACACTTGATCCTACATACCTTACAGTTCAGACACTAAAAGGTCTAGAGCTTATAATATAAATCACTCAGCACATATGCCTTTCTGTACTTATATATTACTCTTACATAATAGATCAGTAAGGCAAAGCTGACATTACATAATGCTTATTAACTAGTAAATGAAAATTTATGGAAATGTAATGACATGGAATATTTAAGCTTCTCCACTCTTTCTAGGTCAATAATCTAATACATTTGCAACACTTAATTCTATGATTTTCAATTAAAACTGCATTAAATTGCAATTAAAATGCAAACTATAGGTTTAAACTGGTTTTGACAGGTCGTTCAAGGCTGAATTATTAATTTGGCGATGCCTCCATGTTTTGTTTTCTTTCAATTATATGAGTGAGGGTCAGGTCAGGAGGATGTGTTTCACTAACCAGAGCTAGAACCCCCCCCCGTGAAATATAAGTACCCTGTCCTGAGAGCACTAAACACAATCTGTCTGTATATGCCGCCTGTACCCGGAATACAAAGGAACCGTGTGCTGTTTAGAATTCAAATAAAAAAGTGTGAAGAGCGGCAAGGGAGCTAAGGAGCAGGGAATGAGCATGGAAATGAGGTAAAAGAGAATGCAGCAGAGAAAAAGAACGAAATGTGTAAAGCCTCCAGAGAGTAAACAATGCTTGTTTTGCAGCCACAACTCATTCATGGCCGTCAGCAAGCTTGCAAAGGATCACATTCATAATAATATGAGGGCTGAAGGATCAGCTCTGCTTCATAAGATAGTGCTTTTTGTAAAATATGCAATGATACATAATTAATCATAAAATTCAGAGCTAGGGGGTTTCCAGCTATTACGACCCAGCTGTTTGCACGGAGACTGTTGAGATTTTTGGGCTTTGATCTGACATTAAAAACCCCAAGCAGGTTGAATTGTTGTTGTTTTTTTAGTCTGATCTGCTTTTTAAAAAAATCGAATTTACAGGTGATATATCACCTTATTACAGTACAGAGATGATTCAGTTGCATGCAAGAAAAACAAACAAACAGATAACGATACTCTTTTGTTATTTCAAAGGAAATACATTAATTAAATACATTTTTTCCTAGTTTTATATGGTAAACAGGATCTAAACATCTCTAAAAGCTCATTTTAAGATTGAGAGTTATATTCGATTTTTTTATATATCTGCTCTTAGTTGGCACACCATTTAGATCAAAATAGCTGAAGGGCTTTTTGTGAGCTGGAAAACATACATATTTTGCTTATGATTCTGTTTTGTGATATTTATTAAGGTACATGCATGTTGGATGACTGTTGCCTTATTAATTCCTGCATCTTTGTGGTGGTGTACTGCATATTTTTCACCCACCTTGAAATATAACCAAGGCAATGACATGATAAGATTTGCCCGTTCATGTTCTAGCTCAGAATATTTTTCATCTTTCGTGACTAAATGATAGTGTTACTCACATATCATAAAGCATACCTCCTCAGTTTAGGCGTGTGTCAGTGAAAAAATTCAAAATGAGAAAATCCAGTTCATGACATTGAAACATTGATGTTCAGTAGGGTTAGATACACAAACACGGCATTAATCCTATAGCATGTCATAAAAACATTTAGGAAATGTCTTAAAAGACTGTTTAAAGAAAGTCTTATGATTGAACAATGGAAATTTTTAAGGACAAAGGTTTGGCTTATCTACGAAAGGCACCTTTTTATGCTTCCTACGTGGGTGTGGGTCTGACTTATTGACTTTCTGAAAGCTCTTCCTCTTATAGCATTAGGTCATGGCTTTGAGCTTTGAAATTAGAGGAGAGAGCTATTTATTCACAGGAGAATTTGTTGGACAGGCCTGAGATGTGCCTTCATAACGTTTGGAGTCGATATCAAAAGCTCTAGTATTTAGAGAAACATGGTTTGCAATCAGAAATGTTGACTCTCGTTCTGTTGGTTTGTTGCATGTTGCTGACACGTGAGCTGTAACGAAACCATGTAAAACAGGCAGTCACATGTTGTACCATGAGCTTCGTGTGGGTGCCCGAAGTGTTAACTTACAACAGGAAGCACTATGGTTTGCATATTTCACACAAAAAAAAAAAAAATCACTGACACATTTTCTTTGCCCACATGTCCTAACACGACTTCACTTCGAAAACGAAGGGGTAATGAAAAGGGAAAAAATAGGTTGGGTAAAATGAAATTTCAAATGGTGACACTTCCCCTGGGGTGTTGCTTGAAATTTATATTCATTATTGGCTCATAGCCCAAATAAACCACAACAGCGTCTCGCAAGCCTTTCTTGGATGAGATGAAGTCTGAAGGGAAGGGTGTTTGCTGTTTCTCCATGATAAGTTCCTACCTTCCTTCACTAACGACTAAATTGTGGTTTAGTGTGCAATACTTAAAGTGACCAATGGAAAATAAGGGTTAGTATGTCACATCGAATTACAAAACAGCCAAAGACTTTTTTCTATGTTGGGCATGATTGCAAAGTATAGTGTAATCGCTGCTATTTAGCTGTTATGCTGGGTAAAGGTCCATTAAATGGTTAACTTTATAGATAAATATAGACCTTATAGGTGCAGCTTCCCTCTGTCTGTTATTAGGGAAATTGTAACCAATTGTAACCTACATTTCTGTTTTATTTACAGAGCTACCGGTGTCTGATCTGCAACAGAGCCCATTGTGTGCATTCGTCAGGAAAGCACTATGACTATCTGTGACAGAAGGGTTGAGGGGCAGCACTCCTTTTGCCCCCTTTCAAGTGTCCCCAGCTCTAAATCCACCCATATGGCCAGAGCGGCTTAAGTAGAGGAGAAAGGGCACATCAAACACATGGCCTGTTCAATTCTTCTTCACTTGACTCAGATGAGAGGGACGCTGCACCAGATGACAGTTCATAAGAGCCTATGAGTAGGTGAATGGAAGAGTCATAAGCGCGCCGCTAATGAGCGTTCAGCGCACCCACAAAGCAATTCAGAGTTGTTTATTATTTATTAGGCGACTGATGTGTGATTAGTCCCCTGTCAAGTTAGATTTGAGGTTAAGTCAGTCAAGATATAGAGCAAAAACATCAGTGCTGATACTTCAAGAAAACAAGCAATAAAAAGTCCCTTCGTTTCCCTTTGCTTATGTAAGATACTGATATTCTAATTTCCATAGGAAGCCAGGAGGAAGTGTAGAGTTGAGACATTCATATATAGGTCACTTAAGGCACTAGGCCTTCTTTTGTTATAGAAGTTTTATTATAGCAAATTGCATTTTTACTTTTTATACCACCCCACACATGATCCAACCCTGCCCCAACAAGTCAATCGCCAATTAAACAAATGACATCTGAAATAAACAACAACAACAACACAACAACAAGCACTAGGCCTTCTATTAAAATGTTTTGAGCTTAAATAGTTCTAAAATATTCTCAATACATCTTATAAAATATTTACTTATTTACTATACTATTTTTATAAAATAATAATTTTTGAGTGAAAATAGTCCTAGTAAAGATATTAAATATTATACACACTGTAAATTCTTTTAAAATACTTTTGTTGTATATTTTTATAAAGCGAATTATCAGAAGTTTGTAGATCACATTTCTCACAATAACTTTAAGGATATTTTACATATGTACAGATATAGATACCATTGACATTTTTAGGTAGAGAGAGAACAAATGGGCACGTTGCAGGCCAGACTCAAACCCACGTCACCAACACACTAATGCATCAGAGCTCTGACGTGCGGATATTTCTTAAACGTCGGGCTGAAACAAAGCACTCATAACTAGCACAGTCATATAACGGCACACTTTGTCTTCACCAAGATCTGGTTTCTTGCCTGAAAGCAAGACTGAAAGAAGAGACCGGAGCAAAGGCCTGCAGCAAGCTGAAAACAAATGGTTATTTTTCTGTGCTTTATGTCTGGAGGTGAAATAGAGAGAAAGATGAAAAACAAGCACCTGTTAACATGACTTGTTTTTGTTTCTCAATTTCACAGGCTGTAAGCTGTAATAAAGGGCCACACAGTGAAAGTCTTGGTATAATTATAGGCTTTTCAACTGTCTGAACATCAAATTCTGTCGCCTGACTGCTGTGCAATGCCAAGTACTCACAGATACTTATATTTAAGTATATATCTTTGCAAAGTTAAATTTACTTTTCATTGGGGCACACGTGCACACACACACACACCTTTTTTGCCTATTGTTCATTTTTATATGCAGTGCACACTATATAAATGACTCAATTTCATGTCAACAGATAATACCGTCTTGTTATTTGCATGTTTAAAATATATCAAAGTCTGAAACTGTACGGAGATTCACATGAGGCTTTGGGTTTTAAGAAAAGCAAACAGAGGACTCCCTTTCCCCCGGCTAAGGTTTCCGCCTCCTGGCTTTTTGCGTGGCCAGACAGGGAATATAACTCCCAGCGTTAAGGGCTTTGTTTCTTAGTTTATTTTGTATTACATTTCACACCACAATTTCCCTTTTTCCTGTTACGGCTTGTTAATTCCGAGATGTCTTCACTGATAAAACTTGTTGCCAACAGGTTCCAGACAGTAATACTGAGAGGACTGCTGTGAAGAAGCCAAAATATAATCCCGATATAAGCATTGTCTGTTTGCTTCGCATTTAACAGAGTCAATTAAGGCTCAAACCCCACAAAGACAGTCATAACAAAAAGTGGGGGGTCTTGAAAACACGAAACATTTTAATTAGACATTTTAACTGTTTTTAGTAAGCACAAAACAGAGTTGTCACATTTGTCTGAAATCACAAAGACATATTAAACACCATGTCCACATTTAGTTAAAAAAAAAAAAAACAATTGGGTTGCATGATACAAGTCTCAGTGGGCTGCAGCCTGTAGTCTTTTTAAATCTTGTCAGGTATTGGGTGCTGTATATTTCACGTAATGTCACATTCTTGGGTTCTGACGCACTCGCAGCAATGTGTTTTGAATCGTGCTTGAATTGCATACAACTGTAAGCCCCTATTGTTCAGAGCCAAAGTCACATCACAAGGCACAGACGATTTGACAAGGGAAATCTTGTTCAGACCTCTTACTTAGAGCCCAGGAAAGTGCTCTTCACTCTCACTTCAAATCAAATCAATGTCTGATCAATCATGGGCCCTGAGCCTTCAGGGTGGCAGTGGGGATCAATCTGCCATTTTTCAGGGTGTCCACTGACTGCTTATATCTGGGGCTATGGCTGAGGCCTGTCTAATTGAATTAGCAGGGCCGCGTCCCCGGGGTGGTTTCCATCTGGTTTTATATGTAACTGACAAGAAGAAGTGACTTGAAGATACATCAACAGATGCATCTGGTAGTCCAGGAAGGAGCTAAACTCTATAGAGGATGCAGAATGAGATATTTTGCTTCGTTTCCTTGGCATGGTTTTTATTGCATGTTTTGAATTAGTCTCAGTAAAAAAAAAACTGAAGTGTTAACGGGTAAAAAAAAAAAAAACCTGTGGAAATTACACGTCTAATTGTACATTCTGACTGTTGTTTCCTAACAGATGTTCTGTTATTGAGAGCTAAAAGCATTTCTCGTGTTAACATTTTTTTGGCATCCGTGGTTGATGTTAATTAAATCAATGTTATCATTCCAGGTGATGACAACACCTGGGCTTTCGGTTCATTACTCAGACTGAATCACCTATTATTGTCCTCAGTGTCAGGCACCAGAAATTATTGCTCAACCGACTTCAGAGTGCTTTGTCTTTGCCCTCAGACACCCATATCCTATTTCCTTGCTTTTTACTATGCAGAAGATGGATTATTGTCAGTATTCCTAAGGCCAGATCACTTATTTCCCATTTATCAGGAAAGCCTAAAACACCGAACCATAAAATCATAGGTCTGATATTCAAATTACACTTTTAATATGCCTGTGTTTTGTTATTGCAAACCGCTTTATGACATGCAGCAGGAGTGTATCGTGTCTCACCTTGTCAAGCATTAGGCTGCTAATAGTTGCACATATAGTTTCTCAGTATGGTGTTAAATTAAAGGCATAGTTCACACAGCAATTAACGTTCTGTCATCATTTCATTTACCCTCACATTGTTACAAACCTGTACGGGGGACTTTCTTTTGTTGAATATAATAGAAGATGTTTGGTACCAAAAGTTGACGGTAGCTATTGACTTCCATAGTATTTTTTCCATACTGTGGAATTCGATGGCTGTCAATTACTTGGTTGAAAATATCTTCAATCGAGCTAAACAGAAGAAAGAAACTCATGCATGTACAGATGATGAAAGGGTTTTCATTTTGAGACACAAACATATATTGGCATCGAAAGTTAAACTCATTTTGTCTGTTTGATGAAAGCTGCTCAATGGGTAGCTTGGGAGTAGTGAACTCTAAGTAGGGGCCTTAGTGACAGTGAATGGGAATGCAACTTATCTTATGCTCCATAGAGCTCTGGATTCACACACACTGGGACGCGACACTGCACAAGTCACACACCCAAGATGAAAGCTGAAATCTGGGCAACAACAAATTAAAAGTATTAAGGATAATGCCTGAGAAGCAATTTAACTAATATAGTGCAATGATAGTATCAAGCAGTTCGGATGTATGAGAAGGCAGAATTGACAGAGAGAGCAGTCAAAGTAAAATAAATCTGAACACATAAAATGTTTGATAACTCTGGAGACATTTACAGGTTTGTTACAGATTTGGACTTTTGAACAAAAGAATATGTGAATTGTTTTTAATAATAATAGTTGATCTACAGTAATACAATGATTATTCTAATAATAATACTAATAACCCTGTTGGAAAATGGTGGATTGCTTTCTACAATTCCCTGCTAAAAAAAAAAAAAATGCTGGTTAGGTAGGTTTTGAAGCTGGGATGCTGGGTTAAGCTGGTTTACGCTGGTCACATGCTGGTAAAGAACCAGTATAAACCAGCAAAAGGACCATCTTAAACCAGCATCCTAGCTTCAAAACCTACCTAACCAACATGTTTTTTTTCAGCAGGGACCAGTGTAATGGCAAGAACACTCTAGAAAGCAGGTGTTTTAAAATCACTTACATTAAGAAGTTTTTAAGCATAAATGCCTGAACACTTTCCAGAAGAGCTGTTTTTACCAGTGCCATTTAGTCTGAAAAAACATCCAATAAAAATGAAGCCGTCTGCTGATGTCTGTGGGGTAATTAGCTCTCCCTTTCACTGCCTACCAAACTTCTGCCATTCAACATGTTACTTCAAACACAGTGTTCAAGTGGCTGAACTCTTTGTGAACCTGGCCTGTGTTCTGCTGATGGCTGCAGCTTCTCATGTTTTTCAAACCTCAGTAAAACTTCCCTGTCTAGTTAACTCCCCCTAACCTAGCGCCACAGCCTGTTTATGCGTGATAAAACCGCCTGTCTGAAATTAAATCAATAGCCGAGGACATTGATGAGTCACTGTCACACTACTCATCTGCGCAATTTCCCTATTTTGCTCACTGTTTGCGTGAGAGCAACGTTTAAAAACAAGAAGTTGTCACTTGTTTGTTTCCTTTTCTCAACACAAAGTGAGGTCACCGTTAAAACTGTACAAAAGATCTTGTCATGCGGACTGGGCTCTGCGAATTCACCTCAGTGTCACCTGTAATGAGAGAGGGGCTTATTCATGATCAAGAAAGCCACTTAAAAGCAGGACCTCATGCTCTTTGACATTTTAACCAGCCGATAGAAAGGAAAACTAAAGTGGCTGCAGAGACTTTTAAAGCTCTATATTGATTGTGATGAATTCCTATTTATTCCAAAAAATAGACATGAATATCGATTTTCATAGTTCACTTTAGAGATACTACTAACTATAAGTAACATGCCAGCTAATTCTCATTCGTTTGCAACTACATACTCTCAGAGTAGACTGTTAGGGTAGGTTTAGGGTTAGTAGAATAAGTTGACATATCCTTGCAAAGATTCTTATAGTCAGTATGTTGTGGACCCTTCAAAATAAAATGTTAGAAGACATTAAGCAGTCTACTAATACTCTAATGACTGCTTGTTGGTGTATAGTTGGAAAGTTACTTACTGTCTAAGGTGGACTACTGAAAAAAAAAGTGTTTTTAACATATTTAATTCCACTATAATTATGGGTGCTGGTGAATGTATGGTATACTTTAGAGCCCTTTAATCAAACAGAAATGTATATAATAGAAATAATGTTTTTTGGACATTGCCTTGAAAATCCACTCGTTTCGGAAGCACGCTTGTCTTCCTGACATCTATTAGAGGGGCAGATGGCCTCTTGTCTTGTGTTATTGGGGGGTTGGAGGACAGGAGGTGTGAAGTGTGGCCTGCTCTGGGTGAATAGCTACAGCTCAGGCTTGAAGGAGCCACACACAAAGGCAAGCACCCAGAGATTAGTGACATGACATGGCCATTCTGAAAGCACACAAGCGGAGCATGGAGATTGTGCTTTGTTGCTGTGGAAAATGGCAGAGTGACACATCTGGAGCAGAACTGCATTCAGCTCAGGGTTTCAAGGCTTCCCACCGGGCTTCTTTCCACCATTATCTGCTCAATGGGTGGAAAGTCAGTGGCCACTTTCTTAAAATAGAGTACAAAGTAAGGTCTGAAACTCTAAAAAGTATTTTTCCCTTGTCAACAAAAGGGTCAGTGAAGGGTGCTGTTTAACCTTAAAAAAAAAGTTGTTGTGAAATCTGCAACTCTGTAACCAGAATTTGGGACAAGACTGACTTGTCCTGCAACATACACTATATAAATATATATATATATTTTTTTTTTTACATTTCGCAAATTGCATAAAACATAAAATTGTTAAAGGAGAAGTTCACTTTTGAAAAAACTTTTGCTGATATATTACTCACCCCCATGTCATCCAAGATGTCCAT
>JAUMHP010000057.1:7279728-7311347 GCA_032361065.1 Enteromius trimaculatus
ACATGGACATCTTGGATGACATGGGGGTGAGTAATATATCAGCAAAAGTTTTTTCAAAAGTGAACTTCTCCTTTAAGCACAAAAACTCAAATACCCGAATAATATTCGTTGAATTTACAACTTTTTTATAACCATGTTAACTTTCTTAATGCGGCCGTACACGGTGCGAATTCGGACAGTCGGAAGACCGTATGGCCACGCACACATCACGAGTTGTTTACGGACGCAGTGGTACACGGCACGATTTTAAAACCAGACGATTTCCGAGGCAATCACGAGGGCAGAAAATTTAATCAATATTGACAGTTCCTTTTTTATTTATAATAAATACTATTTATTATATTAATTTAAATGTTGCTCGATACAGCGCTTGCTGTTCTTGCCAGAGTTCAGCGAGTTTGATATCTTTCTTGACAGTCCAAATTCTCCGTGGCGCTGCCATGTTCATCTTTCTTCTTCTGTGCTTTTCTTTTGTAGCTTCTGATTGGTCATTTCCAGTTTGCTCAACAAATCGGCTCGTTCAACAGCACACACGTGACGCTTTCAACCAATAGCTCTCAAAGTTTTTTGACATGTTTAAAAATGATCGTGAGGTCGGGAAGTGCTCGTAAAGCACTCTGCTCGTCTCGTAATTTCTCACCCACCATACGAGAAGAGGCGATTTCCTCCAAAAATCGCATGCAAACTCGTACAACCTCAGCCTTTAGAACATGTATAGGACATTATTTGCACTTTATGAATGTTCTTATAATATTGATAGAAAACATTCTTAGAACATCGTTCTTGGAACGTCTTTAAGACGTTATTTGAATTTGATGAATGTTTCTATAATGCTGAGAAAAAGCGTTCTTAAATCAGTGTATATTAATAATAACATTGATAATAACCAGCTCAGTTATCATGATGTGTTTAATGTTAGCTAGCAAGATTGATTCAGGCTGAAATGGCAGAGTGAATAACATCTTAAATTCTTCGGGTATTTTTGTTGCCTAAGAAGAAATATACCAGTGAAGTTATAGTTATATATAAAATATTATATTTAAGTATTAACTTGTTTCAAAAAAGTAATTAGTTTTTTTACTATTAAAGTCTGTTGTGTTTTAATTACACTGGAACTTGTATACTTTTATACTTGTATCTGCTCTGCAATCAATCATTGCAAAGACTAGACACCTTGGCAGCAATACATAATCGTGAATAACCTTTTAATTGTTATCATTTCCTTTTTGTAATTCAGATTATTCACC
The DNA here is from genome assembly GCA_032361065.1 of Enteromius trimaculatus. Lineage (NCBI taxonomy): Eukaryota > Metazoa > Chordata > Actinopteri > Cypriniformes > Cyprinidae > Enteromius > Enteromius trimaculatus. Next base: position 7,280,976 of record JAUMHP010000057.1, read on the forward strand.
AGGCTGTCATTTCTAGTTGGATGCATGCATGTTGACTCTCATGTCCTTCCGTTTCTTGTAACTCTAAAAAAATCTATTCATGGCAATGAACGTAGCAGGATATTTTTAATCCACAAGTATTCAGAGCATTATTCCTGCTCGCTGGCATTCACATCAATATACTTTTTTATTATACTGTATACTTTTCATTCAAGTCAATATAAAAAGATTACACTATATCTAGCATTCTTTTACATTACTGAGCATAGCAAATAAATTAGTTGCAATTAGTCCACTTGTTATGTTAAGAAAAATAAATAAATAAATAAATAAATACAATTTCTGTATGTAATAGTGTATATGAGATAGCCCATGATTTCATACAGATGTTAATGGATTGATTTTGAAAAAGGTGATCAGTAACCAAATACCTAAGAATTTTATTTACATTCAGGTTGCATTGCTTAGAATGTTGTAAATAAACGTTCATAGAAAGATATATTTTAAGTGAAATTTAGGTTAATAACGAAGGAACATTAAGCAAACCGGACATTTCTACGTTTTTGGAACATTAAAAATAACGTTTCCACAACCAAACCAGAACTTTAGGAAAATGCTCTCAGAACATAAATTTGTTAGCTGGGATATTACTCTGTGTGGGTAATAAACAAAAGTTTTTCTTACAATAATTTGGGTTACTTTGTTAAATGGTTGAGCTTGACAGATGTCAAAATTATAATGTTGTTGTTGTATGATTTTAATGGTTTAATATGGATACGCGTAAGACTTTTTCTGTATTCATATCCAACAATTAAAATCTATTCTACTGACTGAAAGAAACCTCTTCAGACATTTGTTCAGTGTTTGCAGTCTGATATAGAAACGAATGTATCGCATCTGATCAGAAAACAGATCATTGTTTGAAATGTCTTCATGTCATTGGGTTCTCTGTTTAACCATCTTCACCAGGCACTTTCCAGAACTAGATTGTATTCCCACAAACTCATTATCAGAACCATAATGCGATGTGGTTTTACACAACTATGTTCTCATATGTCAACAGTTTTTAACATGACATGGTTGAGAAGTTAATTATGTAACATCTTGCTCCTGTTTGTATGCTAATAGTTGCTCGGAGGGCAGGGTCACATGTTCATTACAGCACTCCAGGGCAGAACAGAGTTCAGAAGTCATGGCACTTTAGTCATAAATCTCCCAATCTGCCTAGTCTTGTCAGTATTAATGCAACTCATTGGCTAACAAAGACAGAGCAGGATTTTTTTTCTGAGTCACTTTTGTTTGAAAATTAGTTTGTTCTTTAAAGGGTCACTGAATTTTTCCAAAATAAACACATCACGCAAAGACAATATGCACAGGCGGAAAACAACATGTGTACTGCCATCTGCGAAAGAAAGCTGATTAAGATATTCATTTGCATCCTTATTATGTTGGTTAAATTTGTTGATTTGTGTTGACTGAAGTGTATTGGGTGTTGAAGCGATTTCTTTTTTGCATCTAAACATATTTTAGATATGAAAATTGTTTATATATAATCTTACATATATAAATGATTTTCGGAATATATAAATTATCTTTTATATAATCTTATATTCATATAACTCTGTTAGGTTTGTCTTTATAAATACCATAGTTAGAGTCTCTGCAATGCTGCATATGTACAAATAATAATAGTTATTTCTAGTAGCTAATTTAAAATGTACAACAATTGTATGAAATATAAAAAATGCATTTTTTATTCATTCATTGTTTTTTTTTTTGTCAGAATAGCAAGTGGAAGTAAATAAATTATTATGAAGGGTTGTGGATAAACCTGATGTTTAAATGTTAAGTATGCTTTTAAGTTATTACAATGACCTTGGGGTCCCTGAGACCCCAAACAGAGAACAAGGGTTAAGTAGTAACCTCGTCTCACAGTGACCCTGTCAAGATTTATCTTTCATATAAACCAATATAATAAACAGTCACCAGGTGGCACTCCATACACCTTAATTCAAGATCTTTCCTTTTGACTGAACCGAAAATCAAAGCGTATGTCAAGCCACTTTCAGATATCACATTTAATCTGTGTTCACTCTGTGGAGTGCTATTACAGATGGCATATATCCGTGCTCAATCAAAGCGCTTCATGTTTTCATGCTCTCTTTATCTTTTCTTTAAGTGCTTGTATTCTCTCTCATCTGGGTCTTCAGATGTTCTGGGGGTGTAAAATGTCATATCCAGCTATCTAACACAGCAAGCACTGCGAGACTGTACCAATGTAAAGATTTACTTTTCCACACAGAGAAACTGTCAGTATTTGCTATTGACAAAAAAACTTCATTTGCAGACAGTAATCAACTTTTGGAGTTTTCAAACCTGATTGGTCTAAATCTCTTCTCCCAAGCCTTTGAGATGGCTCGGTTTTGGGTGAGAATCAACCTGCTGCGTAGGGCCGACCTCATCTCCCTCTCTCCCACACCCACTTCTCCTCCAGTCAAGGCTAACACACTTTCTCCAGTTTCCCTGTGAAGAATAATTGGGCCTCCTCCTAGTTTTATTGTCGCTCTCCAGATCATAAATCAGTAAGAGGGATGGTGGTGGTTCCACCGTGCATCTCCACTCCTGCCCCGCAGCCATGATGGGGAGTTGCTCTCTAGTGACATGCAGTATTCCCATGTGTGCGTGGATATGGATCCCAGATTAAAGGCTGCCACAGGAAACAAAAGATGGCTTGTATTATTGTGACCAAGTGCCCAAAGGCTAATTAGGCAGGAAAAAAAGGCAGCAAAAGCCTGCAAATCAATCATGCTGATGCTGCCTCTAAATAATGAATGACAAAATAATGAATTTTTAAAACATTTTTGTTTTCTGTTATTATTCTGGAGTGTGGTGGAACAGCATGCCTTTGTTAGTTGGCATGTCAAAACCAAAAGTGAACTTTGATATGCTGAACTTTTAGGATGTTTTAGGGGGTTTTGAGATACTATAATGAGTTTCATATACAGACAGAGTTGACGTGATGTGTGATTTGGTCTGCTAACCAAACCACTTCCTGCTCCAAGATAGAACAATTTGTACTTTGCAGGGTTCTTTTTTTTGTTTCCTTTTTTGTTTTCATGCATATTACATTCTTCATGACGTAACTTGCATGCAAATTAGATTTGAATGGTATTTACTAAATACTTTTTCAACCTTTTGATATTAACATTGCTGTACTAAACTGATATGTGTTTTAATGTATTCATTTATTTATTTCAGTTGTTGTGTATTATGTAATACTGTACCATGAAATGAAAGTAAAGCTTGCGTAAAAACAGGGTAGCTGCTAAATTGCATAAGGCAATATCTGCATACTATGTTATCTTATGGTCTTTGAAAAAAGTGAAAGCCCCTGAGGGCAAAAGGACAAGCATTGTTGTGTAGGCAGCCATGTATCATGCAATTAAAGTAAATCAACAATGTAGGTAACAGTTTTAGTAGCTAACCAGCGATATCAGCATAATGTTTTCATTTTATGGTCTTTGACGAAAGTGAGGGCAAAAGGACAGGCATTGTTATCATTTGATGTAGGTGCCATCTAGTGGAGAGGGTGATATTCAGGAATCGGTTCACTAAAATGATTCAAACCTTTCAGCTCTATGATTCAAGTGAGTCATTTATCACGGTGCATTATTTTTAAAATAACCGTCACCCTACTAAATATGTAATAAAATTAGCAATACTGCTACATTTAGATACTACCCAGTAGTTGTTGGCAGGTAGGAGGATTTTTTTGTTAACTCTTGCAGAGCAGCTGAAGTGACAGAAAAAGTCACGTGCCATTGACATTAGTAAAACTGCAAGGGCAAGAAGTGTTTCTATTGTCAGTAGCCTACAGTGTATCGATATATGACAGAAGACAAATCATGCAGCTTTTTGCTGGTTAACATGGTCTCTAAGTTCAAGTTGAAAAATAACACACAAATCAAAACAAAAAAAACAAGTACCGAGTTTTTCCCCCGCGCGCGCCCGCGCCAATGTCTTGTTCCCCGCCGCTGCAAGTGTCACTTTTGGGGCTCCTTAAATTCTCCTCCGACTTAATGGAGAACATAAATCCCGTCTTATTTGGGAGACCGAGCGTCTTGACGGTGAGTACTGCCTCTTTGTTGGTTAGTTTAATTGTGAAGGATGAGATTAATTTGTGTCAATCAGGAAAAACAAACATTAAGGCTTAGAGAGAGTAATTGTTGTCTAAACGTTCGCGAGAGCTCCTAATTCGGAAGCGCGATTACAGCTTAGTGTTAAAAAGGTGAACAAACACGAAAACGGTAACTTCACTAAGTGCAGACGAAATATTAGCTGCTCAGCGTGAGATGTTCTGCTTGGCTGCAGGTGTGTCTCAGTCCTCAGAAAGTCATATGACGGTATGCTCGGTAATTTAGGAATACAAATTGAACAAGCCGATGTTGCAAAGAAACATCAGGCAAGGTGAAGGAGCATGGCAGAAAACAGATGTAACAAAACTGAGAGCAATAAAGAAACCTCTCAAAATGGAAATGACTTGCACTAGTCATCTCAGGCAAGCTGCAGTTTAAAACCCACCTGTTTCTTCTCATCTCAAATGGCACGATTTATCAGGCAGGATTGGGGAAAAATGAATGTACTGGCGGTAATTTTCCACCATATTAGATTTTAAACAAAAGCATGTGAAATTATCCACAGAGACTGAAACCGTTTTACCCGCAGTTATGAAAATTAAACATTGTGGGAGGCAGGCTTTTCAGAGGATTGTTGATACATTACCCCTGATATTATGCAATTTGTTTGTATATTTTTAGGGTAATTTTTTATTTCACCTTATCTTGAACACCCCCCTGCTTTAAATGCCCATAATTGAGACAAAGCTTTCTCATTTGGAGTCGGATCCCTCGAGATGCCTTACAGGAACATAATGACACCTCACCGCCATAATTATTAACATGTGCGTTTACAGCGAAGAACACTTAGCATTTGGATTAAACCATTGATCTCAATTGGTCCGGGAGGTTTGTCAGGTAATGGGTTTACACAAATCAAAGCAAATAGAAGATTGTTCCCCTGCTGCCAGTGTGTCCAACGGCCAGTACCCTTTTGTGTTTTGTTTAGTCAAAGCGTACAAAGCACTTCAATTATTACAGCACTCTTTAAATCAGTGCTTGAGATGACAGCCATTTCTTCAGCTGTGGAAATCAAGTAGCTCTTTGTTTCTGTTTACAAACAGCCATAATGCAGAATAAAATGATGAAGATGCAGACACACAAGAGGAACATTAATCTGAGTGAGATGGAAAATGCACTGACAGGTATGTCGACCCGTGCTACTCTTCTAATAAACAAACCACTCTGTTTCTCAGGTAATGCGCCTTGCTGCTTTCACTTCGGTAAATGGCTTCAACTTTCTCATCTTTGGCTCTGGAAGAGCGGGGGTTTAATTTTTATATACTAACATAAAAAAGTCTCTACTCTGACAGCGCTCCGCTTAAATATTTCCCTTGGCCATAGTTGAATTGCGAATTCTTTTAATAGTGGTGAGGATTGGAGCGGGCAGGTCTGGGGACCGGGAGGTCCCAAGATGCTAGGGCCAAATTGACAGGCCGTCTATGTTGGCTCAGTCTTCATTTACAGCAGGATGATCCTAGCCAACCCTGGTGGCAGCCAATTTGCTCTAGGACAGATGAATGTGGAGAGGTATATGGAGGCAGTGTTTTCCCACAATCCCTCTGGTGTGTACTGGGCAGATCTGAGACCTCTGTCACAGAACTGACATCTTTTTTACCTCATTGTTTGAGGAAATGTTGAGTCAACCGTGCTAACATTTGGAAAATTTGAATCAAGCGATGACCACAAGATTGTTACCTTTTGATCTACTTTGAACCCCGGAGAGGCCAGTACAGTTTATCTGAGTAGTGTAGAATCATTTTGGACTTGCATTTTTGTGCTAACCGTGGAAAACACAAGACTTATTTACTACCAGTCTTTGATGGTGTTTTTTTTCCAAACCTGGTATGATCAGACACTGCCGTGGAAATGTCATTTATTGATTAGGTTCTGTTTTGTTAAAGCACAAAAGAACAACAACACTTTTAAGTGTTCCCTTAGTTTTAATTAGCCTCTTCTCGTTGTCATTTACCAGAGGTGAAAACACTGCCCACGGCGGTAGGGTGAAATTAGCCAATTCTATCATTGCATGCAGGAACCCCGAGCTTTCTCTCAGCTCCCTTTGCAACATCTCTTTGTGGTTGTGTTGGTGGGCTACTGAGCAAAACAATCTGTCTTGGCTTATTCCTGACAGAATATCAATGCTTGTTTGTGAGAAAAGACACTTAAATAAACACATACATTGTAATTTTAATATGCAGATTGCATCATTTACTATGAATGAAAAAAAAAAAGACTTGTTGTTTTCGAAATGGCTTACTTCCCTACTATATAGTATGTGAAAAACAGTATGCGAGACGAGTAGCATGTCCGAATTCATAGCATTCGAAATTCAGTAGGCGAGACCTACTGCTTCCGGACGATTTCTATAGTAGGCATACCATGGACACTTTCCTATCCCATGAGGCTCCAGGGAGGCGTCATATTCAAAAAATGGCGGAAAGTGGAGACGCGGCTCATTTTAAGTGTAAGCACCTCAGGAAAAAACGTTGTTTATTGTGATTAAATTACACTTGTTTAACACATTCTAAATAAACGGATGACTTATTGAAAGTTTACATTTTTGCGCTGTTGTGACGATGCATGACACATGACAACATCAATATGGCGGATGTAGTACGTCCGAATTTCATTCATACTACCCACATTCATACTATATAGAACGAACTGTTTTAACGGTCGAGTAGTATGTTCAATTTTTAATGTAGTACCTACTTAAGCAGTATGCAGTTTCGGACGCAGCATCTGTCACCAGATATCAAGCATGCATCTGTTGTAACTGCAGCTGTCATTGCATGTTAATATCAGCTTTATTTCTGACCTGCAATTGCATGATGGTCAGTGCAATAGAAGAAGGTTAATGTTACTATTCTTTATATGATTAAAAACAAAATGAAACACTTGTGCTGTGCTGTACTTATGTGGTGAGCTGTTATTGTATATATGGTAGATTTTAGAAATTTTAGTTCTGTAAGGCGTGAGAGAGATTGCGATTGGTTTATATGAAGGCATCCTTGTATAGTATAGAATATAAAAGATTGTGATCTTTTAGCAGATGCTCGCTCGACTGTTTGACCTTGTTGCAAGAATAAATTCCAAAAATAAGTTCACAAGCTTGCTCTTTCTAGATTTTCTATCCTCTGTGGTTTTAAATGTATGTTGCTGGTTGGTTCACATCTCCGAGTCAGAACTGGAACTGATTTCCACTCTTATGAAGAGAAAGGCCTTTTTTTTGGTTTGTTTTGTTTTTTGGGTGTTTTGTTTTGTACGTTCTTTATGACTCCAGAGAAAACGAATGCACACAATTCTAGCTCAAGTTCTCATTTTTAGGGTTGCATCCCAAGAGAGGACCACGACGTCCAACTCATTTTCACCTGCAGACATCCTAGCTGTCTGTAACAATTTGAATGTTTCCACAGTTGCTGATGAAACCCTCTGCGCTTTGGGCTTTGTTTTCTGTGTTGTTAGATGTCAATCACGTAAGCTGATCAGTATTCAGAATGATAACTCCTTCTCCACTGGGTCTGATTTCTAGCTCCTGAGTCAATTACTTTTCATTTGTCTGCCCCGAATTGCTAAAGCAATGTTCAGCTGCGGTTCTTCGCAGCTCACGTGGTTTGTGTCGCTTTGCAGAGAAACGCAACACTCAGAGCAGCATATACAAAGACTGGCATGCATCAGTCCAGGCTTGTATTTACTGTCGAGATTAGTTTTCTTCCCTCTTGTGCTGGTCTGAATTTAAGTATTTGTTTATTTCATATTTACAACTCTAGACAGGAAACATACCAACTTCTTAAAGCATGCTTATTAACATTCAAAATATGGAGCAAAATCTGAAATAGAAGTACTTTAACAAAGATTTAATTCAGGGCAACATTAAAATAGTAAATATTTGAATGTAGAGGAGAATCTTTCTATTTTTTTTCTCACTACGATTTTGCGAGGATATTTCATGCAATATTATAGGTCACAATTAGTTTATTTTCAGTTAACGTGTTACCTATAGCACCTGATGTTTGTTAGATATTTGCCAACTGGAAATGCATGATGTTGTATGTTTGGCCCCTTACACCAAGGAACACAACAGTCAACTTATTGAACAGACTGTTACCTCTATCCTTCACGGCCTCGCTGTGATTTGTGTAAAATTAAGTATGCTGTCTACCCTGACTAAGGTCTCTGTCTGCAGATCCATTGTCAGTTACAGACTTAAACAGCCTTGACAAGTTCACTTCATCAATTACAGTCAGATTCCACTCACTTCTCTCTAGGCTATGATCCACAGTATTAGCCTATGCCTCTATGCTAATGGTCTGTCATATTTTTAAATGGCACCTATTTGTTAGCCTGGAAAGGACTGACTGATGATGTTTACAAATTCAGCAGGTAAGGTCTGAAATTATCTTCTATAAATCATGCAATGCAGCACTTCTGTTGCTTGAGATCATTCGATAAATGCATCTGCCAACTTCGAGAGCGATTGTCCCTGCCACAGGGAGAGACGCACACAGGCTAGTCAGCTCTCTGTATTCGGAGAGGCCTTATAATTAATTTGGACAGCTTCCAGCAATCTGCTAGTGTCCCAGGCTGGTTCATTTCTTCCCCGGGAGAGTGACGGATGAGACGTGGCCAGATTGTCACCGCTCAGTGTGAACCGGGAGCTCTCAGAGACGAGCGTTCGCTAACCCCCGTACAACGCTTTGACTCTCTGCCAGATTTTTGCAAAACTCTGTTCATTTGTAAATGTATGCAAATGGCAGGCAATGGAGCTCTCCTTGAGTTAGTCCTTGTGGAACGTGGTTAAAAGCTGAAAATTATGTTCATCCTTCAGCCTCTTAGTCTCTTTGCTGCTTCAACTGTTTAAATGAGTGTGATGCTTTAGGGTTGAGTTAAATTTCTTACTGGATTCATGTGAGGATTGGTGTTTTCATTTGTGACTTTGTAACCTATTGTGATTGTTGCACAATTCAAATATGATACCTAATTTAAAACTGCTGGGGTCTTTTGCATCAGATTTTATTGTGTCATTTTGGTTTTGTGCAACAATTTTACAGCATGTGGGTTGATTCTTGGTTATTTTGGTTACATTAAATAGAATGAATAAAAATGTTTTTTGATTCTGCATAAAATTGGAGATCGGTAAGATTTTTACAGATGGTGTTGAAATGTCTCTTACTCTCACCAAGGCTGCATAAAATAAAAAAAACAACAAAGTTATTTCAATGTAAAATAACGCTTTTCTATTTGAGTGTGTCACATGTTTAAAGTATAATGTATTCCTGTAATAGTACAGCCGTTACAGTCTTCTGTATCTTTTTCAATCTTTTTACTATTATTATCTTATAATGGATTTTTTAAATGATGCGGTATTTTTCTGCTCAATCTTTTGAAACAATATAAATGTCTTTACTGTATTATTCAGTGTGTCTTCGCAAAGTAAAATTATTTATTTCTTCTGCTTGTTCTTTTTATTTTTCTTACTAATCCAAGTTTCTGAATGGTGTCATATACTTTTAACTAATTAAAGACAATGTTTTATTTTTAAGCAGTTGCAGTGAATGGAGATTTATTTATCCACCCATCTCCCATCCGAGCTGCTGGAACAAGTATAGTCAAATTGTGATTTTTGAATCACCCTTTCAAAGATTTGGTTGATTTATTTCACAATACGTGACGTGTGATTCATTCTTAAATCTGACTGATCTTGTTCTGAAGTTCACATCACTCACTCAATGATCTGGTCGCAGCAGGGGAGGATTATCAGTGAATAATGACTGGAGTTTGGATCTGTTCTTTACACAAGGCTGTTTTATGTCTTTAAAAGACTAGACCACGTCGTATGGCCCATTTTTATGGTGCTTTTACAATCTGTTTGAAGCCCTCAATCCTCGAGGGGAATAATTGCACAGGGAAAAAGAGCACCCGGTACAATATTTCAAAATTTGTCCTTTTGTGTTCCCCGGAAAAAAAAAATATGGGTTTGGAACAACACAAAGAGGCATAAATGATGACAGGATTTTTTTTACTTATTCCTTTAAGTACTGTGATGCACTCCCAAAAATGCCTTCTTGCAGCCATGTCCGTGTTTAGCATGCTTTAAAAGTACCAAAGGAGCTTTTGCTCCAGATTTTTTCATTTACTGAATGTGTCACACTGTTGACTGCTCGGCTTGTTTGGATTATTATACATGGCAAACTAGTGAACCTCCACATGCGCCCCATACCATGTGCATGTTGCCTGGCAACACACTCCAGGATTCCTCAGAAGGTAAAATGATGCACATTAGACATGCAGAACCAACAGTAGCAAGATAATGATAATAGGCCTTCTGTATTTGATTTTCCCCTCACCCTTCTCGTCCTCAGCAGGTGAACTGCTGAGTGTGCTGGAAAACCGCTTTAGATGGAGATTCTCCAAACGAATTGCCACACCTTCAAGGCAGTGCAGTTTGATTTTAAGATTGAACTAGCAAGGGTGCCCATGATTAGTGGGGTCATTTGGAACCATAATTAACATTGCTTAATTACCTTGATCAGATGTTCTAGTTTTGATAATCAGGTTTTCTAAGCCCCTCAGCAGAACCACAACAAGCTTAATTTGAGGTATTAATTTGGCCAGATCTTTTAATGAAGGCTGTTGAAGTTGTGGCATTGGCCCTAAAGTAAAGAGACATGTATAAAGGGGGACATGGTTTAAAATGGTTTTTGATTAGATTTTGTGAATTTATACTATGTTGGAGGTTAACAGGTATATTACATTGATGATCTTACCTCAGTAGTAGAGATTTACTTTGTTGTCTGCAGTATTAGTTTGTGGCAAAGGAGGTAGTATGAAGTACTGTACTGTTGCCTATCGCTTTGCACATGGTTATTAGTTTTCTTCAGAAATGCTGTTTTCAAAATGGGCTTCTTGAACAATGTCCCATTGGTTGGACAAACAGATGATAAGTTCTAATCTCATAGACTGACTTTCATACAAGGTTTATTATTTATTAGTTTGTCAGGAACTATACAGGGTTGATACAGTTTCCGAGGATGAAATAAATTCTGCATTTGTCAGATATGTCAGTATAGTGACATCAAATCTTGTTTGAGGGACATAGAGGAAATAGAGTGCAACCTAATTTCTCAATGGTGCGACTAAAAAATAAAAAAATATCAGCCATTCGAGGGAAAGAAAAAAAGTCTTTGCGGCATTGAGGGTCAAACATTAAGGTCACACAAACCGACGGAATTTGTCGTGCCGCATAGCATCCAGTATAGACAGCAGGATAGGCTCTATTGTATTTTGTCGCACCACTCTGCTCGTGTCCAGTGTATATACGGCAACAGAGAGGAGAGTAGTCTAGGCCCGTCAGATAAACAGAGTGGATGTAGCCGCGGATGATAAGAGAAGATGAAAAGAACGACTGACAACTTATTCGTTAAGAATGTTAAGTTAAGGCCTAATCTGTCCAAGAATCATTTAAGCACAGAAGTGACCGAAGTAATATCAAAGATGTCCGTAAAACTGAAAGTCATATCACTTTCTGACATGACAAGAGTCCAATTTAGCCGTGAGTTCCTTCTTCAAACCTTCATTAACTGACAGCAGCATTTCAGTTTGAGTGGAGAGGGGACTATTCGAATAGAACACAAAACTGACATATAACACGCAGCTTATTTCTCCTTTACTGCAAGTTACCGAAACCACACATGATAACACGCACTACACGGTAGACGTGCGTTTGTGCGGCACAGCTGCTCTCTCTCACAGTGAATGACGTGACACAGACAACTAGTTGTCCAATCCTGTTCCGTTCACACAGCGCCTGTGTTCTGAGAATGCGGTTGTGAGTCCTGAAAATGTACAGGTGTGAGTTTGGTTACAGAATGCGGTTGTCACACCCGTAAATAACCAAACTGCGTGTGAACGCAATCGTATTAAGGACTCAAAAACAGGATTGATAACCGTATTCTGCTGCTGTGTGAACCCAGCCTTTAGTTTTTGCAGCCTTGCACGACAACTGTCTCGTTCCGTGTAAGCACTGTTTTTACATGTCAATATAGCCTATATGAAAATTTGGGTGCACCAGTGGAACCAGTGCAAAAAGTTAGTCTAGAGCCAATACAGTCTCACTTCAACTTGTCACAGTTTGATGCTTGGTCAAGACCTTTTTGCGTCGCTTTTGGAAGCTCAAGGTACCCCTTTTTAGTCACTTTCCGACGTGAAGGGTCCTCCGTTGTTTTAAATAAGAAACCTGTAGCATCAATATGCAGACAAGATCATTTTTTTTAATTAATTTTAAAAGATATATTGGGTAAAAACAATGGCATTATTACATATGTAGGGGTGTGATTTTTCAATATAAACAGTTAAACAGTTTTATTCCATCTTCCATATACTTCCTGTGCACTGCTGCGGTCTGTGCGATTTCGTTGCCGCTACAAGAATGCTTACGTCAACTTTGGTTGTGAAATGCCATTGGCTCTTATGTGTCTCGTGATTGATTGCGTCATGCTGTTGTGAAATACTACTGGCTCTAGTGTATCTCGTGACCAATTGTGTCATGCTACCGGATGGGAGTATGTTTTCTGAATGAGATGTGAGCGCATTAACGGAGCGGGGTCATTTTTAAAACGTTGTGTTTTACTCTCTTCTTCGCATAAAGACTTGGAATATAACACAACATGTTGTAATGTATTTATACTGCTTGTTTATGATTAGTTTGTGCAATAAATACCTGTGACTGCATTTACCTGTCTGTGTTGACATTGTTCAGAGGTGGGTAGGTTTAGGGTAGGGGTGGGGTTTGGTGCTCCAATAAAAGTAAAAAATTATATAATAAATTTATTATAACAAAATCAAAAAAAGCAAAACAACTGAAAGCAATGGAGGACCCTTCATGTCGGAAAGTGACTAAAAAGGGGTACCTTCAGCTTCAAAAAGCGACGCAAAAGGGTCTTGACCAAGCATTAAAATGTGACGAGTTGGAGTGAGACTGTGTTGCTAGAGCCCTGTATCCACTAGCAAAACTGTCTATTGCATTGTTTTTTGAGTTATGTCTGAGTTATTTTCTAGTATGCCTGTGTTTTTGCTTTATAATCAATACATTATTATTATTTTTTGTTTAGCCATGTTCTGGCATTGTGGCATATCTAAGAACACACTATTTGAAAGTCTGGGTATAAGACAAGAGTTTGGCTAGTTGGTTCCAGCTGGTAGATTACATAACTATGCTATGACAGGAATGTCAAAAATGATTTCCATTCAGACTTGACTATTGTCAGCCATTTGTAACAGCTGCATATTGTAAATATAGCTGCAAATATTTTTTAAAAAGCAATTCAGCAAAACCTAATTGTATTATAGTAGATATTAGCAGTAATGTGTAAATAGTGTTTTAAATTTAATCTTTAGTGATTTAATATAGTCTAAATTTAATGGATTGTGAATAATGGGGTCAACATTTAGTCATATTTTTTTGTTAGGTGAAACAAAGAGTTTTTAGCTACTAAACCAAACGAGAAGAATCTGATTAAAAAAGCTGAAAAACTCTTGCCCAACAATCTGACAAATTGCACTTGGCTACGTGGTACAGGACGAGCAGAGAATCCATTACCGTGTGCAGCCTCAGTCCTCTGTTGCACTCCAGCAAACAGACAATAGTAAAAAAAAAAAAAAAGCTGCCTCCTGGCCATACCAGCAGCTGCATGCCATGTGTAATTATCAGCTCCATGCTCATTGATGCAATTAAAACTAAATTAAATTGAAAAATGCAAAGTGTTGAAATAAACAGCTTTACCCCCTCCTCAGCTAAAACTCCCATAGGTTTCAAAAGAAGTTTTCAAATGGCAATTTAAATCGGTAAAACTTTCAGATTTGTCCTTTACCAAGCCTTTATATAGAGGCAAGCGCGAATCAGTGGATTTCATGCAATCTGGAGCGCTGCAGTATTGAATCGCCTTGATCTAATGGCTTATAGGCATATTGATAGACTCTTAAATGAACTTTAAAGTCTATGAGTAGCATCCACCACCTTTTTGGCTTTTTTTTTAGCTCCCTTTCATTGCATTTTCATGCTGTCTGCTTTGTTTCAAGCTGCTGAGGATAAAAGCATCTGCTAAAAAAAATAAAACATAAAATAAATGTTTCAGTGTAGCTGCAATAACTAGGTGCCACTAGGCCTGGATGTGTTTGCGCAGCAGATCTCATCTAAATTAAAAGCAGCCTTAGGTGCTATTTCGCATGATTGAAGTCCGTGCTAATTAATGAGCACTAGCATCCAACAACCCGAGAGCCCTGTATTCTACGCACACATGTCCCGGTGGGCTTGACTGCCGCTGTTTCTCAGGGCTGTTATTCTCAGAGGACTGAGCGATACAGTTTTCAGCCTCACCTGAGGGTGGAGGGATGGAAAGAACGAATGAGCCAGGGACCAGGAGATTTGAGCATCCTATAGATTTGGTCACAGAGGTGCGATGATGGAGGGGGCTGTCAGGATGCTTTCACATGGGGTAAATCACACCTCGATGGAGAGGAGAGAGTGCCACCATGCATTAGGTTTGGAATTAACATTTCTCTGCTCCAGACCAGCAGAGTGATTTGGGACTCTATCTAGCACACAGCCGTCCGTGAGACACTGAAATTACACCAAGTTAAGAATGGTATTTTTAGCAACGCGATGGGAAATCTATGGATGGAGTGGGAGTTTGGTCCCCAAATGTTCATTATTTACTCTCCAACATTCAAATGGTTTAGGTGTAAGGGAGCAGCACCTTTTCTCACTATCCTCTAATTACGATGGAGGTTAGGTTTTTTGGTGTACTGAGGGATAGATTTGGTTTTAAGGGATTTAATCGGATTAAAATATCAATACATTCAAAGCCAGACCTCCTCCGGTGATGCTTATTTATTTATGACTAAGGGAATGTTCTTGGAGGCATTTTAAACAACAAATAAGGATTGTGCCACTAGGTGGCAGAATATCAACTTGCATAAAAGGAAGTGTGTTGAATATGAGTGCGTGTAGATGAAAGGTGCTGTCCAAGATCACAAACACTTCTTTTGATGCATTTCATTTTTGCTTTTTATTACCTTTTTGACATTATACTCTGTTACATAATACATATCTAAAAAGGCACTGCAGCGCTGATTTAAATTAAATATAGAAGTATAATAATATAAACGGATTAAAGGAATATTCTGGGTTCATTTTAAGATTAGTCTTCAGCATTTGATGCACAATCTTTGAAGCACAATCAAAACACAAAACTGAATTCAGTCCGTCGCTCGGTTGATAGGGGGGTTTATAATGTAATCTGTTTGAGTATTATAAAGTAGGCACATGACACAAGAATCAGGCTTTGAAAACTTTACTTTTTGTAGTTAGATTCAATTTTACAGCTTTGTGGTCATGTCAGTGTAATTTCTAATTGGCATTAAAGCACAAATATGCAAGTTTTAACTGAAGATCCAAGTCCCGTTCACTTCTATTGTACATGGCTTTTTCCTTAAGTGAGGGATGTGTCGTATTTATTTATTAAAAATATATTTTCACAAAATCTTAGTGCCAGACAGCTTTGGTTACATACAGTGTATGTCACTGGGGTTCCTTTTCAAAAGATTCTAATATGTACTTTTAAGCTACTAATATGCATCCTTAAGGGTTTAGTAAGGTACAGAGGTATACCTTTTGAAAGGGTCCTGCCAAGGGAAAACTTTGTACCAAACAAACGCTATTGTTTAAGATGTTTTTTTAATATATATAAATTTTGTGTTCCACAGATGATAGCAAGTCAAACAACGCGATGTGAGGTTGAGTAAATGAGGAAATGTTCATTTTTGGGTGAACTATACCTCTACGATCAACCAACAGCATGAAAAAAAAAAAAAAAGAGCCACATTTCACTTGTAAAATAACAAAAAACTGAATATTTCTTGAACTAACGTCAAGTTTCTTGCCATCAAAAGTGAATGTAAGGAAACAAAAAAGTGTCCTCCGGATGTCCTAATGTTTCAGTGTGTGTATCAGTTAAAATGTCACAAGAGAACATTACGCACGACCCAAGGGTAGTACGCTCAGTTCCCCTCTGTCAGACCACATTCACCCACCCGGCTCGGACAGCCTCTAAATGCTACTCTGCTGCAAAATACCTCTATTTATTTGATGCTGTCCAACACCGGAAGCAAACAACGTTTTCCTTGTCAACAATTCAGAGCACCTAGTCAGCCTGTCACGCTCCAGAGTGCATCCTTTGGCTATGGCTATACTGACAGCCGCTCACTCTGTCTGGAAAAACTCAAGCTCTTTATAAAAGTGCACACTAGAGTGCTCAAACACATACAGGAGTGCAATAGATGGGTCTACAGAACATCCCCTTATCCTTGCGAAATAAAAAACAGCCAAAGAAAAGATGCAGTTTTCATTATTTCAACTTGTGATGTTAGTTATTGGTGTTTTTTATGGCTCCGGGGCTTTGTATTCTTTTTCTCGCTTTTTCGACATTTTTGACTTTGTGACTGTTTCAACCCTGGGAGGTGAAATATAGGATGCCGGTGGAGCAACATTTGTGTTTGCTGCTGTTTTCCTGTGGCTGGTGATATTATCTCATGTGCTGCGGATGGTTTTTCTCATTGATTTCACATATATACATTTCTATGTGCTAACAAATCTCAATTATAGTTATATTCTGTTGGCTGCTTTTTGCGTTTACTGCTCCAAGTTAAAAACAGATATTTATAGAAATTAAACAGGATTATGTGTTCTTGAATGCATGTTTTTTGGTTTAGCGGTATATGAGCCAGCTCCTGTGTGGTGTGTGTGCATGTTGCAGCAGAAACAGGATTACTGATGTCTATGTAGATGAATCCAGCAGTGAGGATTCTGGGAAGCCGAGCAGCAGGTGTCCTCCTGTACGAGCACAGTTATCTCGCCTCAGTTGTTTGTAATTTGGACATAAAAGTACTTCACCTCACACTCATAGATGCACAATTTATCAGTGAAAACAGCTAAAATTAAACTTTAGTAGAAAATACAGTCTGTGTCACATATGAAAGCGTCACATATGAATAACGATTAATGAATTGGGGTTCAACGGTGGCTAGCAATTATAATGACTTTTGTAAATTTGATTAACGACATTGTTACAGTGATTGGATTTGTAGTAGTGACAAACCACATGTAACCATATGTCCCCTCAGTAATGTATAGGAACATGCAGATTCCTCTGTGGAAGACTAGTGGAACCAATTATATATATGTTTTTAATAAATCCAATGACAATAAACATTTTCTGATGGATAATAAATATCCTCAGCTTCTGTTCTACACTATAAATGGGACTTTAACATTAATATAAGATTACAATTAACAACAAAGCCCAAACATAAACTCTTTTAATGTGGCTGTCATTAAATTTTTTTACAAATAACTTACACTTTTAAGTACTAATATGTACCTTTAAGGTACCAAAATGGACCCTTTAGGTACAAACATGTACCTTTTGAAACGGTATCACCCAAGTGACAGCATTAGTACCTTTTAGTTCTGAGAGTATGGTCTAATATTTCATGAAAAACTGTATTCTAAACATTTTCGGTACAAATATGTGTATGGTTACACCCCTACTGTATATAAAAATAAATGATGTCTATTGAACATCCCCATTTGGTTTCCTGAGTAAATGTGTGTGTGTGTGTGTGTGTGTGAGTGCAAGAGAAAGAAAGTGAGCTTTGGTGTGTCAACATCTTCCAAGTGTTAAACCGTTGAATCAGCCCTTCCTTATGTGGCACTAAACCTCAAACAATTCGCAAGATGAATGAGGTTACAAAGTTGAACGTTGGCATTGTTTCTGAGTGAATAAGAATTTTATTTATTTTTTTATTTTTTTTACCTGTCCTCTTTTTTCCCCTCTCTAAACATTGCTAGGCAAGTAGAACTACACTTAGATGAGAATATATTTGTTGGTGGAAAGCAGCGTATGCTCCATTAGGCCTACTGGATTGTTGTCAAGGTCCATAATACATTTTTGCCTCCACTTTGCCTTGCCTGTGGGTCATTTAAAAGACTGCTGAAGCGTTGTCTTTTATCATACTGCTAGACATAGCAGAATTTGAAAGGGATATAACTTTTGCAGATTGTAAAGTGTCTGTCTCTAATGTACAACCAAGTTTAGTGCCAGTGAGCATGTCCTAAACAGCTCTGCTACTCTATTTACATGCAGCCTAAAGTTTTCATGCGTCTGTGGATCACTGTAATGCGCCTGTATCATTTTTACAGAGTGGGATTTTGATGATACTTTGTTGTTAAAGAATTTAATCCTTACTGGTTATACAAATGCAAGCCCTCTTTGCTAGTTTGTCTGTTTGAGTGATTTCCAATACCTGCCCATGGAATGAAGCTATCTTGTTCTCTGCAAGTCCATTATCACTGTAACTGTTGATGGAGATGAATAGAGACAGCACTGTTCAGTGCTATATGCAGCAGGAGCATTTTCTCTGAGGTGACAAGGATAGCAGTAGCTCAAAAGAATTTGGTAGAAAACATAATTGACGTGACGAAGACAAAAACAAATAGAGATGTGAGAAATGTTGGTCTTGTCAAGTCAAGACAAGTCTTGTCAGTCATGATTTCTTACTCTTTTCATGTAAAAAGTGAAATTTGGCTGTAGTTGTTTTTTTTTTCACTTCATAAATGTAATGTCCATTGTCCAACTGAACTAAATAGATTATTATATAGCTAAAAAAGTATGTTCCCGGTTATGCCCACAAATGAAAATGAGTTTTCAGATACAGATACAGTAATCAAAGCAACAGTCCTGCCAATACAAAACATAAGTGAACTGAAGAGAAAACACTTTCAATTGCAATAGAAGTGTTTTGTTTAGGGTTTATACCAAGAGAGATAAGAATAACCTGAACTGTCAATATGTTAAAATAGCAATAAAAATAAATAGAGAATTACCTACTTCTAAAAGGCGAGAGCACATCTCTGATGCCTGTTTATTTCTAATCATTCTTATAGACATAATGTACACAGCAGGTGTTACGTAAATCATAAGTAAATTATTATTCAATGTTTAATTATCAGGGCTTTTGTGATCGTGCGATAACATGCAATATGCGTTCTATTCTGATTGTCTAGACAGATGGAGGTGTGTGAAAATCCCGATTTTATATAAAATGTGTGAAAACAATATTACTGTTATGTGACTTTGCTAATATATTGTGAAAATAAAAGTACCTGTACCTGTATGTTTATGCCGGCTCCAAGTGGCTGGCTTTCTAATTAAATCATTGCTAATCGTGTCACCAAAAGTAAAAAATGAAAGAAAAAAAAAAACACGCCAGCACAAAGTTGATGTGTAACAAATTAAATGTTTAATGTAATAGTAAAAATGTAATGGCAATAATTTTGATGCTTTGAGTTTATTGTCACCTCTGACCGTTGCCTATGATGCAGTGAACGGTAACTTGGTTGTCATGGAAACAACGCTTCAGGACAAGATTACATCACATTAGAAGCTCAGTCAGTAAATTTGACCATCTGCATGTTTAAACATGATATATCTTAGTTGAATGCAGAAATAAATATCATGTAATATTTATTCTATTACTTTGTTTGATATTTTGGTTATTATTCATTTTGAAGTCATTGGTTTAGCCACATTAATTGCTTTATGAAAAGTGTGGTATTCCTATATAGCTATGCTATACTAACTTACATTATTCAGATTTAGGTGTGCACCAAAAACAGCCTTAGTTTTATACTTTACAAGAGTTTGCCATTGAAGCGCTTCCATTAAAGATCAATGCTGTGGCAGATCTCAGACCTTTGCTTTGTGATATTCAAATGACTGTTGCAGAATAATCCTGAGGCATGCTGTGGTGGGTGACAAGGTAGGGTTTCCTCCAGCAGGGGTGTTTAATCTTCATTGCCTAACCCTCGTGAAGCGCCTCAGGAAGCGCCTCAGTTCCTCTTGAGTCCTGTCCGGCCATTTGTTCTGACAGCTCCCCGTCTTGTCTTTCGCCCATAGCGACTTCACCGCTTTCCAGGGGCATACCGTCACACCACTCACTAAATATTTACCTCATGCTGGTTAAATATAGACAGTTCGCAAAACAGCCCATCCAAGACAGGTCCCATCAACATGCTGCTGAGAAGAATGATGGATGGCCCTGCCTGAGAATTTATGACTGTCACAAGCGAAACACGAAGGAATCGAGGAAATGACTCCTGACGGAAACAGTGTGAAATGCTACAATTTTTACCACAAATGTCTGATGTGGTCCTGAATGCCTCTTTAGTGTCATATAAATGCCAAAATGATGAGACAGGACCATGGGGCGTTTTTCACAGTGGGTGGTCTTCCTAACAAAACACATTTAACTTTGGGCCACTTTTTGTTATGCTTTCCTGAGGCAAGGCAGAAAACATATAGAACTAGACAAATTAGGACTTTATGACTCTGTCATGAGGGTCAACGTGACATGAATTTAGTTTGTTTTACTGGTTTATCTGTTAATTTATTCAAAAGGTAATTGTAAAGTGCAATTCATGCATTCAGGAACTTGAATGCATCTTCTGTGTTTTTAATTTTAGCTTTTATTTGCTCGAAAATAAATTTATTTTCAACTTATTCCCGTGACAGCAAAGCTGAATTTTCAGCAGCCATTACTCCAGTCTTTAGAGCTGCATGATCTGTCGGAAATTATTGTAATATACTGATTTGCTGCTTAACAAACACTAACGTATTCAACAATATATTTGTAAAATAATAATAATAAAAAAAATAATAATAATAAATACATTTCCAGAAACATTTAGAAAATTGTGATTTTTTTTTCCCCTCAAGATGAAAATGTATTTATGTTGTTTTTGTTGATGTAAAATAGTGGACATCTTAATTTTAGTTTTATCAGTCAAATAAAAGGTCAAGTTCAAAACACAAATTCTAGTTTTTGTTGCATTTTACAGCCAGCAATTCATACAGTTCTCTGGCTTTCTACATCCAGCTCTCAAATACATGGCGTTCCGATGAAAAATATAACCAATTTGCTAGTTCTTTTCAGTTGATCAGTGTCAAAAATATCCAGTTGTCAATGTGTAGTACATTTCCTGACCTTTAGATTAAACCGTGTCCCTGCGTTGGCCTTCAGTAAAAGGATTCTTAAAAGTGATATTTTAAAACTGTTCTTGAAATATCCACAAAGCATAAAGCCATCTAGTGTGGCGTTTGTTTAGATGCATCTTTTCTCTCCCATATTTCGAGACACAATGACCCACCTATCAGGAGACTCTACATTTTAAAGGTTGCATTAAAGGGCAGAGCATACTGTTACTGGCCGGTCTTTGTGTGTTTGGGGGAGATGGGGTTTGGTATCGACAGATCCTCTAACTGATGTCTCCAAATCCTCAATGAATAATTCATTTTGTGTGCAGGGGACAAGATCCCTCGGCTGAGCTTTCATCTCCAAGACTCCAGAGTGACCTATGTCACACTCCTGTAGAGTTCATTTCTCCTCTGCTCCCAAAGTCAGCGGTGTCACCTCCACACTAAAATGTTCAGATATGACTCCTCTGAAATATTTATGCCATCCCACCAGTGCGCTCCATTTGGTGATGACAATGAGTTATCGATGTTTTAAGCAGTGTAAACAGCACGCTTCGTGATGTATTAAGATTGATCCCACATTAAATATGATGTGACAACATGACAGCTCTTCATACGCAGCTCACTAATTCTCAGCTAATTCAGCTCATTTGAAATAATAACGTTTTTGCTCCTGGCTGACACTTGTTAATTATTCTAAAAGCTCTGTTTTGAATTTCATTTTCATTATTGAGAGGCAGGAGGTGCAGATTTTACCACAGGAACTTGTAGATCATGCGATCATGGCCTGTCTAATGTTTAGTTTTATTCTCCTTGTAGTTTTTAGCCCGTACTGATTTTCGACCTTTCACGGTTGGTACACTTGTTTATTTATCTTAACAACTAGAGAGACTGATGTGTTTGACCTTTTGCTTTGATGAAATGGTATTTGTGCAGCTACAAACAAAAGCCCCTTTGGAGGTTATTGTGTTTGTGTATTGTGGGATAACTGACAGCTTCTCTTTGGCCATCTTATGGATACGTTTGACATTCGCCTCTGAATTTCACCTGGGATAAGGGAGGTTGTGTAATACATGCGTGAATGTGTATGTGTGTTTGAACAGTTAGCTACTGGTACGCCAATGTTGCACATGCACATCAAAATTAATAACTGTTCACTACACATGTGACACATAAACAATAAAAATGCATCTGTTCCCAGTTGTATTTAGTCTTAAGGAAAACTAATGTCAATCTTAACTGTTTTTTATATATTGTGACCAAATGTGTTTCTGTTTGCAGGTTATCAGCAGGATTTTATCTGATTCAATACTTTTTACTGGGGTCAACGTGGAGTTGTTTGAACATAAATGTGTGTTGGAAGTGTGTGCACACATCCATCCTATAATGATAAAAGCCACGCAGGGTTTTATTCTAAATCCCTATCTTAAAATCCTCCTTTTCAAATCTGGCTGTTGACGTAGTTTGCACAGGCCCCTCCCACGATAGTTGATTGACAAGACTTGAGCTGAGTGAGCTGTCATCATTCTGCCATTATTTCGACTCCAGTGAATGCCTCGGATTAAGCGATTGACGTTTTAGTTGTTGGATGTAATATTGAACCTATAGCAGTCATCATTTACTTCTGACATCTGAGCCGCTGAAGACGCAGAGGATTAATGTTACTTTAGTTTTTGAAGGGAATATGCCAATCTCAAGTTCACACGGTTAATAGAAGTGAGTGTACGTTTTTTTTAATGAATGTTTGCAAATTGCCTTTCCTAATAGTGTACTGGTTAGCTTGTTTCGCAGCTGAGGTTTACAGTCCTCTTGTCACTCCTAGACAGAGAGGGGCGGGGTCAGCCGAGATCATTTAAAGTGTCATGGACTTGAACAAAGAGCTGATTTTGACAGGGCAAAAGGGTGTTTTTTTTTTTCAGTTATATTTTGCAGCGAGCAATGGATCACCTCTATTCGTGCTTCGCTGTGGTTACGCTCGAGCACTTTGCTCATTCCATGCTTGAGGAGCTCCACTCATGCAGGTGTGAGTAACAGAGACTCGCACATTCACTGCCGGCCAGTGTCTCATCTGGGATTCGATTCATGCGTCTTTGTGATAATCTCATTATATCTCCTCTCGGAGCATATTGGGTAATGTAATGTGGCAGACACAATCACAGACAGGGGGCGTACATCGAAAGCCTAATCCTCCCCGCCCCACCGGCACCACTTTCCGCCTCCTAGGGAAATTGTAATCAAACTTTTGCCGCTCCCTGATTTTACTGCCGAATTGTCACAGCTGCACAATATATGTCCTTCTTTTGAACCAACAGCATAAATACTAATCATTGTCGTCACTTTCCTAATTGCTATTCACAGAAAAACACCGGGGAGGTGGGTATTTACGGTCAGTCTGAACATGGCAAGGAGGTAATTATCAAACAGGACGCTGTCTAAAGGGGCAGTGAACCATACACAACGCAAAGGTCAATTTTGTGCAGTGTGAGGTTTCAAGGCCGCTGCACAATAACTCATAAATAAGGCTCTGGGGGAGTATTGTCAGGCTTCAGTCAGACCCCAGGCCGCTCGTCAATCTGATAGAGTCTCTCCATGTGCCCACTCGGAGGTGAGGGTTTGATTAATGCTGGGTGTCGGTGCTGTAAAGTTTTATGTGGCGACTCTGATAATGTGATAATGGAGTGGCTGTCACTTATGAGGGTGACACAACACTTAGTGTAGCACGAGGGCTGACAGTTGTGAGGAGATGTCAGTTATAGTGTGAAGGCAAGAGACATCATGGTCTCGTTCATAAGATCCTCTGTGGATTTTGGTGTGTTAGGGTTAGTGTGTGCTTATTTTTTTAACAGTAGAAGATACGTTTTTTTATAATGTTTCATGATTGTTACAACACTCCCTTATAAGACAGCTGCCTATTTAATAATGAAAATTAGCATTATTTATATATTTTCTACACTAAAAAAACATTAGAAAATTCTGTTCTTTGTCAAATTTGGACTATAAGAAGTATATATTTGCACCAAACAACCCTGAAAAGGCCACAGTTTCAGTTAACAGCACCCAATTACAGGGGAAAATGTGCCTTTCGTTTTTTTGGAACAGAGCCATGGGCTTTGGGAGTGGTTGAGGATATAAGACATTAGAGATATTAAACCATGATAAAGCTCCTAAATCTGCCATTTTCATCAGCAGCGCATAAGAGAATGGGAGGTGTGAGCAGCATCTGTTCTTAATCAAAAGCTCGCCGGTCTCGCCTGAATGAAATGGCATTACGTAGGCTGCATGATAATGCCACTGCCCTCTCTCAGCATGGACCGACTCTCAATCAATAACCACCGCTGCAGTGAGGCATAAGCCCCGTATTCTCTATGCATTGATTCTTAATGGATTATCATTGCTGATAGTTTACTGCTGGGGATTTAGTGTTTACTCCACTAACATGTCTCGTTCCCCTCTCATTTTTCCCCCCTACTTTTTTCATCTCTTCTACAGGGTCTGTCGGTTTTAGTCTCTGCTGCTCAGCTGTTTGTGTTTAAAAGGTTGCCGTCCTCCTGGGACGACACTATTCCTGTGCATCAGATTTCTCTTCTAAACTGTCTTTCTTTAGCGATCACTGGGGAACCTGGAATTTATCTCTGAGAGATCGAGAGGAAAAGAGAATGAGGAATTTGGCACCAGAGAGAAAAAGAGAAACAAGCCATTTCAAACTCTAGCAAGCTGCTTCCCCGCCTGCTGCCTACATAGGCAGCTGTCTTCTAAGGGAGTGTTGTAACAATCGTGAAACCTTATAAATAATGGTTTTCTAATGCTCTACTTGGGTCAGAACCCTCCTAAACAGCAGGATTCTAATTTTAACAAGATAATATCATGTACTCTATTAAAGGGATGGAAAAGGTAGTAAGGACATATATCGTAGCAAAGAAAAAATGTCTTAATTAGTGTTCTAAAGATGAACAAAGGTCTTACAGGTTTGGAACAACACTAGGGTGAGATATCAATCACAGTTTTTAGGTGAACTAACTCTTAGGCATTAAAAATGCATAACACACACCTTATCACAAATATAAGAAAAACTATAACAAAATATTGATGTTTTATTGATACTTTTTTAGCACTAAATGAACTTAATGAAAGTTTCTTTGTCAATCATCTTGAAGTTACTTTTTCACTCAACTTTGCACAATGCGCTCTGGGTTTTGCTACAAAGGGTTCTTGCAGTACTAAGAATTTGGCCAAAATTAAATGTATCATAGCAGGCAGTGTAACGGAGGCCAGCAAGTGTGTGCTGTGCAAGTAAACCTCGCTCCCTTGACCTCAAAAAGAGGCGCTCTAGCGACTGACGCTAGAGGTCATGGCCTTTAGCCTCCTGGTTAGAGCGCCCGCCTCCCATGCCGGAGACCTGGGTTTGAGGCCTGCTCGGAGCGAGGACCAGTTGTGGCGGTGGCGGACCCAGGGGGGTTACATTGGTGCCGTGACCCGGATGGGAGTGAGGTTTAGGGGGGTGAGTGTAACGGAGGCCAGCAAGTGTGTGCTGTGTAGGTAAACCTCACTCCCCTGACCTCAAAAACTGGGTTCGAGGCCCGCTCGGAGCGAGGACGAGTTGTGGCGGTGGCGGACCCAGGGGGGTTACAGCAGCATAATCTCAAAATTTCTTTTGATGTAGTATGTTGCTAAACTAACAGCATTAAACTGTAAAATATTGAGTAAAATGACTAATTTTAACTAGAGCTGTTTTTAAGTTATATTTCTCAGCACTGAATACAATTGATTTTGAGGTTAGCATAATAATTATGCTTATTAGGGCTGTCACAATGTTCACTACCTTATTTTCGTTGGCAGCTTAAAAATAACGCTATCATTTTTTTTTGTTTTGGAAAGTAAAGTGAATCACAATAAAAATTTTAGGGAAGCAGAGAGATTTTGTACCTATAACTGTACAGAAGCATATAAGTAGGATCTGTAGACCGGGCTGTTTAATACTGGCACAGTACATTTTTAAGTTGCGGGTAAATTCTCTTGCTTTCATCTTTTATCTCATCTGACATGATTTTGTGTAGCAGAGGTTGTTATTCACTGAGTTGTTCTCCTGCTCTTTTTTTCTGTTTTATGATTGGTTGGAATCTTTTGGAATATTTTTTGCATCTGGCATCTTATCTTCATAACAGAGCAGTAGAGATGGAGGAGGAGAGAAGAAGGGTTAAAATTGTGATGCTGCAGACTGATCGTAAGCCAGTGAGGCGCTTTTCAGCTTCCCCGTTGCCCTTTTGTACCCATCACTTCTTGCTAACATTCTCTCATTTGCCTCAATCCTTGTCCCTCAGTCAGCTATTACAATAGTAATTATGGCCGACAGCTATTTTTTTGTTCCTTTTGTTGATGTGCAAGAACGTTGGTTTGCCCTTTGCTGCAAGAACATGAAATGGCGAGGAAAGTGCGGAGCAAGCAGTAATGGGCCGTACATGTTTTTTCCACTATCTCCTTTCGTAAGGGGCTGGAGAAAAGCATATTATTTCCAGGCCATTAGCAGGCACTTGTAGCTGTTCTTTGCTCTATAAAGTATTAATGCAGGTGAAGCCGCACACTGATGGAGCAGAGAGCCTTGGATTTGAAGCACGAGTCAGGTTTAGCGTAGACGCACTCCTAGACTTGAGCACATGGATT
The DNA here is from genome assembly GCA_032361065.1 of Enteromius trimaculatus. Taxonomy (NCBI): domain Eukaryota; kingdom Metazoa; phylum Chordata; class Actinopteri; order Cypriniformes; family Cyprinidae; genus Enteromius; species Enteromius trimaculatus. The sequence continues at coordinate 7,307,881 of JAUMHP010000057.1, forward strand.
TTTATTTCTCTAAATCTGCTGGTGGGAAAATACAGTAGAGTTAGTCTGGGTTACTAAACTAAATCCAACATAGGCTCATTGGGAAAACAAAGCCTCTACCTACATTTTTGAAAAACTAAAAATGTACCTATACAGTTCACAGCAGTTTTCAGTGGAATAAAACACCAGCAGCGTTTATCTCTTTTCAAACAAATTGTAATTACATATTTGATTAATAATGGTTTATTTTTTGTGTGTTCCCTTGCACAATACTATATTATGAATAGTGGTGCAATGTATCACAAAACTCATGGTTCGGATTGTACTATGGATTTTGAGTCATGAATTTTTCGTATCAGCAAAACAAAGTTTGCTTTTCATTTATTACTAAAAAGCTTACTTTAAGGATTGATATACCCCAGCACTGGCTACTAGCTTCACTACTAACATCAGAACAAATTATAAAAAAAAAAAAAAAAAAAGATAAAATATCTAGACCAAGTGATCACTTACTGTTTTTTATTAAACTAACACATGTATATGTAACTGAAGTAATGCAAAGGTAGAGAACGTGCATTCTGTCAACATTTTTAGTGCATGCAGCTGACAACACTGTGCAACAGGGGGAAATAATTAAACTGGGACAAGTATTCTTATTATTATTTTATTATTAGTGTTATTTTAATACATTTATTTATTGATTGATTGATTTATTTAAGTTTTATTACAAGTTTATGTTCCCATATAGTCACTAAAACCCTAATCAATAGAATGTGGACTCATATTTTTATTTTACCTCAGCTAGTGTACTGATTCATTATAAGCATGTATGTATATATAAAACAAAGACTTATGCAGTCTGTCTGTCTTATTATGAAAACTGGTAAAACAAATGAAAAATGTGACAGTGAAATTCCTAATAGTGATTGCAATAGCCTATGCTACTCAGTTTAAACAAAAGCGATTGAGTGCATTCATTCAGCGATCGCAAACAAAACAGTTGAGATCTCATGACAGAACACAGACTGGTTGAGTAACCATTTCATTTTGATCGCTAAACGATTGGGGCAGTCATGGACTAATGGTTATGGAGTTGGACTTGTGACCCAAAGGTTGTGGGTTCGAGTCCCAGGTCCGGTGTGGATTGTGGGTGGGGTTAATGAATAACCAGCGCTCTCTCCACCTTCGATAATACGACTGAGGTGAGACCCTTGAGCAAGGCTCCGTTCCCCCACATGTCACATCCTTTCCATGTCACGTACTTTCCTTAAACTCCAGCTTGTATTTCAGGTGATTTCAGATTGCACATGGATGCCAGATTGTTGAAATAAACTAAACACCGGGCATTCTTTTTACAGCAAAGCTCAGATTCCATGATTTGAACTCGTGATATCTGACAACTGCAGTAATAAAAGCTACCTCACATCTCTCGCGGGGACGTAATATTGGACATTTGGTGCATTCTTTTGAGAAAATATGCTTGAATTTGAAATTCGATATTCATGATATTTTCAAATTTTACAAAATTATTGCAATATTACTGCCAATATTTGATATAGAACCCAGCCCTAGTATTCTGGGTAGTAATAAACAAGCTAAATATAACTGGAAAAATGAATCGCTTTTCTATAGTAGTAAGCCTCAAATGTGAGCCATACATCGGATTGGTGTCTTCTTTATACTAAAACTAGAAAGAAAAAAAAATACAAAAACCCTTAAGATGACACATGGAAAGAAAAGAACACAACTTAAGCACACAGAATAACATAAATGGATATTGAATGATTAATTGCCATTTTGAATGATTATGCAATTGTGCCATCCGTGATTGTATTTGCATTTAGAGATTTGTTTAATTGCGCAGCCCTGCTTTTAGTGCAAAACAACCTATACAGCAGAATGAACAGTTTCCAGATTCATGTTAAATCTAAAAGCACACAGAGTGCTCGCATTTCACTTTGAGCATTTTTTTTTTTTTGAAAGAAAGGCATATTTTCCCACTGAGCCTAAACTGACTAAACTGAAGCTGATAGTCGAGACCTGGTTATAATAATAGGGAAAATGACCAATCAAGCATAACTTGGCTGTGACAGTGTTTACAGTTTATAGTGCTGTTGCCACTACATTTTTTGCCAGTTCTATGAGAAATGTGAAAGATAAAAATATCTGTCCTTCTCACGTTATTAGAGAGGTTTTCAGGCCAGCCTGAACAGCAATGTCACAACAGAAACGTTATGCAGAAAGCAAGTCTAATATCCCTCAGAAAGTTGTTGTCTGGTAAAGATAAGTACATGGCAGTTTTGTCCAGGCTAATTGCTGGGGCGCTTCTTTACTGAGCCCATTGATAACAAGCAGGGGGTTTTATTTCAACACTGGGTTCATGGTATGTTGCTTCCTCTATATTTCTGACTACAAAATCAATGTCAAGTCTCAGATAACTAAAAACTGTTGATTGGTGTAATTATCATCCTTTGCCCTTGGTGAAATGCAGACACTATGAAAATGCCAAAGTGACAGAAATCCATTTTACATGTGTTGAGAAAGATCCTTAATTGTGTTTGTTTCTTTGTATGGCAAATAATTTGAAACTCATTCAAGGACATGTTATTTTCTTACTCTCGCCAGTTTAAGCAACCCAAGGGAACAGGTAAAGAATCTATTCACTGAAAAAAAGTTTCAAGCATGTGAGAATGTGAATTAGAGCCGGATTACCCCCATGTTGAATTTTCTGTCAAGACTTTCTCCAAATTTAGAGAACAATAATGACCTTAACTTCTTTATCCAGCCCTGTGGTCACTTGATATTGAATTTAAGAACGTTCTGTGCTTTTCCTCGTCTCTGGACTATGCCTCAGTGCATAGTGTGTGAGAAGGTAACCTGTAGCTGGAGTATGAATTTGGTGTGGTAACACATGCTGAAGAATCAATATCACAGTTTGTGTGCACTGAAGGTTTACTTGCTCATGTAGTTTACTGCAGTTGTGTCTCGTTCTTCTCCATTATTGCCTTATTTCTGTGTTGAATGTCATAATTGTTTGCAGCCATGGTTAGAATTGTGTGTTATTTATTACTGAATGGAGGATAATTGGCGATGGAGCTTAGTGCTGTAGTGGTACAGTTCATTGATTCCACATCATGGTCGACCTGCGTCTGCCACCATCTACCAGCCAATGAATGATGAGCAGGTCAGCGACTGTAATTCTCATTCGCTGAGGCTTGCATTCCGATCATGCTTGCTGGCTTGATTGAAGTTCAGGCTTCTTGTGCTAATTAAAACCACTTTGTCATATAGACAACTTTGTCATACAGACAGTTCGTTCTATTATGTATTTTTATCTTTATGTATTTCATTGCTTAAAGGATCCGATAAATCAAAAATCCTTTCCTGTTTCCACCTCTGAGAAAAATTAAATTAAATAATTTAATTTAATTTAATTTAATTTAATTTAATTTAATTTAATTTAATTTAATTTAATTTAATTTAATTTA
>JAUMHP010000057.1:7325505-7344872 GCA_032361065.1 Enteromius trimaculatus
TGTTTAACATTATTTAAGTCTTTATGCTTTCAAAGAAATGCTATTTTTCCTATTCATTCCTATTTTTTATTAATCAAAGAATTCTAAAGCAACATATCACATCATAGTGTTTCTTAACCACCAAATCAGCATACTAAAATTATTTCTGAAATATTATGCTACACTGAAGGCTGAAGTAATGGCTGCTGAAAATTCAGCTTTGCCATCACAGGAATAAATTACATTTCATAGAGAAAAAATATAGATTTTCTTTGTGCATTTTGTCTAAATAAATTTAGTGAGCGTAACAGACATATTTATTTAATTTATTTTTTTATTTAAGAAATCGTAAATGATTGTGTAAATGATTTGCATTAAATGGCTGTTTTAAAGCTGTTTATTACAGACTAAAAATAGATCCCAATTTTATAGCTAATTCTTTACTGACTGTCTCTTATTCTGTAAGAAAATTACATTTTGCAATGTTTGTTTTGCATTATTAGTCTGATGAATGGCAGCATTATCATTGTAATTTAAGAAAAAAATATTTAGAATGCTGAGCACTGACTTTATATTCAAAGGCTCTGTACAGATCAAAGATAAATTCAATTCTTCCTGATGGTATTCAATGACTGTGCAAAAGTCAACAGCTTGGTGGTTTAATATCCCAATGAATGATAAGCTATTTATCGCTCTCACAGCAGAGAGTTCTTTAATTAGAATGTTTTGCTTATACACTTAGGCTTTGATAAAGAATATTTAGTCTTTTCTCTAGCTCTTAAGATAGAAAATCTTTCTAGACGTCAGTTCATTTGGTTATTCACAATATCCAAGAGCAGTGATTCCCAACCACATGCACTTAAGCTGGTCCCAGGGGTTGTTTGGAAAGATTTTGATTTGCTTTGGTAAACCTGTAAGTCTTGTAAATTCTCATTAAATTTGTACAAATGATGGTGTGATCGCTTATGGATGATATTTTGATACTTGATGAGCTTCAGTGCTTTTTAAATTCCGCCTTCCAAGACTACAAATGATTTCACTTCTGTTAAGTGTCCCATCTGGTTCTGATTTATGAATAAATTCACTGGTAATTCTTTTTTTCAGAGTGTTTCTATCATAGACAAAACAGAGAAATGAGCTCAGGTGTTTTATTAAAGGGACTTTGGAAGTCTGTGTATCACCCACGGTTTACTATCTTTCCATAAATGATTGTGTCGGTGGCCAACTTAATTATGTTAATGATGATGTTAAATAATTTCACAAGTTTAAACGGAGCGCTTTTCAGGTTTGGTGTCAGTGAAGAAGACTTTTTCCTGCCTTTGCTGTCTTGCCAGCTTGCGTCCTCTGTTTAAACGTCTTTATCTCAGTGTAGGTGTGTCAAACGCTGACGCAGGGAGTCGTTATGACTCACAAATGAAGGAAGGAGTGATATGAGGCACAGCCGGAGGTCTATGGATTGCAGCATCTGCTTAAAACGCAGATAGGTGAAAAAACAGATGCTATTAAGTGTTTGCAGAGAAGAGGGGACAGTCAGTAAGTCTATATTGCAGAAAAACAGCCATTGTGCTCTACAATAGCTTTTACCCTCAGAAAGTGAGAGGTGACTATAAAGTGAGCACAGAGGTGAGCATTGATGTTACACATTGAGTGTGATTAATTCTCCTTATTGATTGGTCAGTTTAATCAGGTTTTTGATGTTAATCTAGTTGTATTTAAGCGCAAATCATGTGAAATCTTCACCTTTGCTATACTGCCGCAATGATTATTGAGACAGTGATCCACCAGAGTCTTCTTTATCTGTTTATTGAGTGACATTCATTAAACTCTTTAGGATGCAGTTACAATATCGATCATTAATCTGCATCTGTGTTAGTTGAGTGCATATGTAGTTTGCACTCCCAGTGGTTTGATTGTATATATTTTTTTTCATTGTAGGTTCTTGTGACTTTTTGGGTTCTTTGGAGAAGTGCTTCTCAACTCGTGAAAATTCAGTTATTTACTCACCCTCATGTCATCGTGAACTTTTATGACTTTCTTTCTGTTTGAGGAGGATAAAAGAATAATTGGACACAATTTTTATTGAGTGGCCTTAAATGCTATGTACTTACGTCAAAAACTATGCTTATTGTGTTCATATTGTTGTGCAAAAAACTTTTGCTGCTGTTGAGGTGGGATATGGGTATGGTTACAGACAGGTTTGGTGGTATGGATGGGTTTAAGGGTGGATTAAAGTCTAAGGGATGGGACAGTACTGTAATTATCACATCATAATTACAGAAATGTAAAAAAATATAAGCACAATGTTAGAACATGTACTGTATTTACACAATGAGTGCATTGTACCAAATGATTAATTTTAATGCAAGTACATAGTATATAAAGGCCATCTAATATAAAGTGGGACTGAATATTTTTTAATGATCTCATTCTTTTTTTTTTTTTTTTTTTGTGGTAGACATCAGCGGTAAGAAAAATGCTTGGTTTGTGACATTCCTCAAAATATCTTCTTTAGTGTTAGGTTTGAAACAACATTAGGGTGAATTAATAATAGCATTTTTTCCTTTTTTGGGAACTATGCATTTAACATTGGAGTTGTAGTGATGACCCATCATTTTATTAAAATAGTTTATTGGACAAAAATAAATGGGCAATCAGTGAAATCGGTCATAACTTCTTTATATTACCATGAACTGCATAGGACCAAAAATATGCTATATGATTGACATATGAAGTTTGGTAGTTTAATAAATGTATAAACATTAGCAAGAGTGTAATAAAACCATATTAAAGAGAGACAAATTTCTTTCCTCCTTTTTAAAAGCTTGTACACACATTAATTTTGATATACAACTATTTTTATGTTTATCATAACTATGCATGCACATAACTATTTTATTTGCACAATAACATTTTATCACTTGTATCATTTACCCTGTTATTCAAATCCCACCAGTGGAGATTCAGTTATATACATGATAGTTATAAAATAAGCTATAAATGAAAGTATTTTAAGTTCTTGAAGAACTTAGAGAGGTTCTCATGAGGCATCAAGTGGTAAAACCCATATTGGTTTTGGAATATTTATTTTAAGAGCATGAGTTTGCAGGCAATTAAAATTCACTCTCATCTATGAATTCATGGTATAATAGTATGCTATATCCATTAGCATTCTCATTCATCTCAGTGACCATCTCTCAGGACTTGCAGCCTCTGTACATAGGCTCAAAGAACTTTTTTAGCCAATCACCTGATTTATTTCTAAGGAGCTGTAGAAAAATGACTTCAAGATATGCTTTAAAATGACTGGCTGATGGCACCATGAGAACATGCAAAGTCCATTTGACACTTTTACACTTTATTTATTTTTTGAAAGAAACTTTTATTCAGCAGGGTTGCAGTTGAGTAATAGCGACAGTAAAGATTTCTATTTCAAATAAATCATGTTCTTTTGAACGCTCTATTCCTAAAAGTATCCTGGAAAAAGTGATCAAATATTAAGCAGCACAACTGTTTTGAACATAAGGAATGTTTCTTAAGCACCAGGGCCTAAAAGGAAGTAACTCAACCAGATCACGTCGTCTTCGTTCCACTCTTCGTTACAATACGTATGTAAGGTTAAGAGGAGTCACTGTAGTTTCTGTGCTAAAACCTAGCTTATTTTTTGCACTTAAAGCAACACACTCTGGTAATGGATGATAGAGCATCTGTCATGTGGTCTCTTTCAGCTGTCTTGTTAATTTGCTGAGTTGGAGTGTAAATCACGGCTGGGCAATACCCAGCACATCCGACCGCTTCTGCGTTTTATCTCTTGGCTTTTGTCAAACAGGCACCGGGACATGTCCTACTTGCAAATGGCAAGTTGAAGCCTCCTAAGGCATGGGAGAAGATTCCAATTATAGCACAGCATATTTTTCTTTGGCAAAAAATGCTGAAAGAGCAGATGGGTATCAAACAACAGTGACAGGGGTTCAAGGGAGTTATCACAAACCTTGCCAATTACCGCGTTACCCACCAAACGAGAAACAATGGGCAGATCAAAGAGCATCTTATGACTCATAGCAGTTGTTGTTTGCAAACTGTCTGAACTGGAAACCAATGCTGCTGTAATGTATGACATGATTTTCTTTTTCCAGAGCAGATGCATCATGGGTAAACCAAAGGCATTTTTTTTCCACAAACAGACGTCAAATGCTTTCTCTTCTGATCTCTTTTCCTCATTCAGTTGCTCTTTCTAAATTGGCCAAAATATGGCGATTTCCTATAGAGGTCATTAATGCATGTAGTGTTTGTGTGAGCTTTGGACTTTTCAGAGTCATTGTGTATTATTCTCCACTGGTGCGCTGCTATATTTACTGTAGTAGCCTTTAGTTTTCTTTACTAGCTGACTTTGTCCCGCTCAGCCTTTATGCATGAAAGTGGTCTTCCAGGATATTTTGTAAAATGTATTGATGTTATTCGTGGTGGAGGAAATTTTTAAATTATGTTGGAAGCCCTTGCTTGTGATGCCAATGCTGCGTTCTCATTTTTTTAATGTGTCCAGTCTCTTTTTGATAGCTTTCAATTTCTCTGTCAATTACATACTGTATTTGGTAACGCTTTACCATATGTTAATGCATTTGGTATTCTGCTCTATGATTAACAAAATTTTTACAGCGTTTATTAAAGATTGCAATGTGCACATTTGTTATATTTCAGGTTTTATAAATGAACTGTATTCCCAATGAAAAATAATAATGAGCAATTGTATTTTAATGTTGCAAATTCAGTGTTTTTTTTGTGCTTTGCACAACATTGGATATATTGGCTAACACAAGTTTAACTAATGATTGAGTAATTGAATAACTTGCTATGAGTTGCTTACACGGTTTTTGGACAGGTTAGACTTCACTTTAAAAGTCAATAAAATCTATTATTGGTGGACATCATATACCTAATTTCCTAATAACTTCACACCGAACCTCCAAATGCGTGTGGTAACAACATAAAGGCAGGATTTTCAATACTTCATATTTTAAATGTCTGTAAAATGCCATCTTTTTACTAAGTAGCACTATGAATGAAGACTGTATTTTGAATTTCTGGGATAGCCATTCAACAGTATAATTGAAAGCCAGGCATAGACTGCAAATGACATATTTTATTTATTGTTTATTATCAATTAATTCAAGCAAGGAGCATTTGGTATTAATATTCATTTGTGAAGATCGATCTTCTCGATGCAACATCAGTACTGCAAAAATTCCTACTTACAGCAAGTATAAAAAATGATGAAATTAACACATTATTTTTCCCCAGCCCTGGTAATACCTCAGTTAATTTTTAATGTATTAAGTCATAATTAATCACACTGTACACAGCAACTGAAAATGCTTCTCAGTGGTGTATAAAGTTCATAGCTTAATGCACATCTAATGTACAGTGAATTTAATGCCTGTCCTGTGGCGCTAATGGACAGCAGTGTTGCTCATCGAAAAATCTTTTGTGCTGTCAGTTCCTTTAAAAATAAATATACCTCTCATGCAAACGTCACCCTTGTGAACTTGCTGCTTAGATATTCCTGTAAGTGTAATTCATGTAGTCATTTACAATTTAAGTAGACACAAATACGGCAGTGCTTAAACAAAAACACCTTAAAAAGATGCTTCCAGTGAACTAAAATTGGACATTTTGGAACGAATAAATCCACATTGATTTGGATTTCCACATTGTGAAAAGGCAGCGCTTATTCCTTACCAATCAAAAATGAAGAAGACAAACCTCCGTTCCAAAGTCAGTGTTGAAAGCATCTCAAGGCATTGTGGAAGAACTGTCTAGAAGCATGAAAAGAGAGTGTGACAGCGAAAAGACACTTATGGATGCAGACAAGCAGTGAAAAGGGACCAAAACAATAGTGCTGCACTTCAATAAAGGGCTACCGAGCGTGTGCCATGGCTTCTGACGGCAGCGAGCACCCAGGATTGAGATGAAAATGAGGAAAAGAACATGAAGGGGAAAGAAAAGATGCGTGCGAGCGTGCAGGGAAAGAGAGAGAGCAATTGTTTGGAAGGGGAGGGGGTTACTTGAGGGGAGCAGGGCTGGCTAAATAGGAATCATCCCTCTTAGCCAATGAGTTTAAAGAGAGAAGCAGATGTCACAGGAGTGAGAGGGACCACCTCCGCAAGCTCAAGCACCCTCAGTGAAAAGAGCGCAATGAGCTGTGCGCTGTCACATCGGCAGTTGCTATCTCCTCTCTCTCTCGTTCTAACGCTCCCGCTCGCTTTCGCAGGCTGTCAGCTGGAAGCATCAGCGTAGGTAAGGCTTGCATGTTACCTCTCTGGCTGTAGATTAGCAAAGGATGCCTGAATGGTCATTAAAGTGTGTCTGATTTGCTATTTTGTGGGAGTTAGACGGGAGTTTCTCCTGATAGAGGGGCACTCACGGAAACTGAGGAGGTTCTTATGTAAGTGCCGTGGCTCAGAGATGATTTTACGCAAACTTTGATGTGAGATGAGAGGAGAGAGTCACAGCGGCAGCTCTGAGCTCAGAGAGTGCATGATTTATAAATAAAGGAGGACTCTAAATTAATGGAGTCACTTTGTGTGGTCCCCCAAACATGCCGGTTCAGGTGGTCTGAATTATGGGCAGGTAAATCAGCGTTTAGATGCAGCAAACCTCAGGGTAAAATGTTAGCTGTGGATATTTTTTTTTTTTTGGCTTTCGCAGCGTTCAGCATGTTTTATATTTCTCCTGGTTGTAATAAATGCCTTCCGGCTCTCGCACAAAGCAGGGTCCCAACCCCAAATCTTTTTGTTCGAGGGGGGTGTGCTTAGTCTAATCAATTGCATTATGTGTGAAGCTGACTATAACGTGGAAAGGTGTATGTCTAATGCATGTTTTTTTAAAGCTGACTGTGCTTGTCAGTAATTGTTGCTATCAATGCATGAGGCATTAACGCTGAATATGTGGAATGTCTACAAAATTTCACCAATCAGCAAATATATTGTGGGCTGTTGTTTTGCAGCGATATTTCCGTCCCAGGAGTTGGATGTTGAAGCATGTCTTTGAACTTCCATGACTCACTGACGCTTACCTGCCCTACTTTGAGAAAAGGATGATAAAGTAGTATTCATACTTCATGTAGGAATTCAGATGAAAGCCTCACAATCTATTACCTGCATTACTTTTGCCCCATTTTCTCCTGAGTACAATACTTGAAAGTTTGATCAAAATATCAGATGGGGAAAATGCTTTGTGTTATTTAGACAAGGTGACACATGGAGACGGCTGTGTGCGGCCCACATGTCCGTTTTGTGTTGCTTTTGAATGGGAGTTTTGAGTCAGTTAGATTCTCTGAAGAAGATGCTGCAAACTGCTGAATTTGTATTTATTTTTTTTTCACCTGCAAATGTGTTTTGTGGTGGAATAATGCAAGTTTGATGCACTTATACAACACATTTTTCACATGTCTACTTTTTTGATGAATAAATAAATTAAACTGAAAATAGCTCCAATTGGTCCACATATACTCCATAAGTAATGTATGTGTATTTATATTTCATTTATACTCTTGATGCCGTGTGGAGGAAGAGCGCTGTTCTGCAGCAGCATTTCGCCTTAATCAGCATCAGCCATCAGACGTTTGATCATCGTCTCTAGCTGAACGACTTTCAGCCAACCAGGACATACCTCCCCTCTTGAGAGTCATCTCTAACTGTGATTAACCAAGCCCAGCTGAGCTCTCCTGTCTCTTAGAGTTAGTGGATGTACGTTCTCTCATGCCGATTGTTTTCAGATGTGGTGAATTAAAGCTGAAAATGAGAAACTGTGCTCATGCACATTGCTGCTCGCCCTGTTTTTGAAGTCGTTTCTAGAGGCGTCTCAGGTGTGACAATCAGGCAGAGTAATGGCAGGTGTGGACTGATGCATATTCGCAGACTTGAATCATTCATATAAATAAGATGGAGAGCTCAGGGCCTGACTGTGCAGAGGCTAGGAGACTGGTTGTGAATCACTCTAACACCCCGTCAACTCTGAGAGTCAGCGTCAGTATAAAACTAGAGCGCTTCCCTTATACTCAACAAAGTTGTCTACAATGCTATAGTGTGATTTGAGGATTGTAGGATGCTTCATTGATTGACTGTAGGTGATTACTGTAGGTGGATTGTGCCATGTAACATGCTTACAGTGTAGAGTTTATAGAATACAATATGTACAAAAGAAAATTCATTAAGATCTCATTAATCTCAGTTATCTCCTCGCAGTTTCAAGATTTGGTTTAGAGTCAAATTAATGAATGGTAAATATTCCTTTTTTTAAAAAAATAAACAAAGACAGAGTAGTTATTTTTTTTAGCGTGAATGCATTTACACTGATCTAAATTGATAGTAAAGACATTAATAATGTCACAAAAGATTTCCATCTTTTGAAACATAAATTCATTGAAGAATCCTGAAAGTAAATGTGTTATTGCTTCCAACAAAATAGCAAACAGCACAGCTGTTTTTAGCACAGGTGATAGTGAGAAATGTTTTGTGTTGCGAATCAGCATACTAGTGTGATCATGAAAGATCATGTGACACTGTAGACTGCAGTAATCACCACAAATGTTATCAAATATTATAAATTGAACATTATGGAAATGATTTTAGGTTGTATTAATATTTCACAATATTGATGCTTTCACTGTATTTTTGATCATAAACCATAATTTGATTTCAAATGGGAAAGCCGTTTTCAAGTTACCTTATTCAACATTTTATTAAAAAAATGCTTTAATAAAAAATTATTAGAGCAAAATAATAACATTAGTTAATTTGTGCTTCCTGTTATATTCTGCTAAACTAACATTTGCATTCAGCATTTGTTTCTTCTCCTTAAGCCATTTTTAATCCCTGATACAATTGCTCACACCTCATCAGATTTTCCCAGCATCACATAATCTGATTTGTGCTTTCTATATTAATTGAATAATGTATTTTTGACCTAAGGAATTTTCAAGAACGTCAAGAAACATGTTTCTTTTGTCTTTGACAGCTAATTGAACATCGCTTCTTCTGATAAATGTGAAACTTTAAGTTTTGGTACAAATCCTTTTCTCTTTTTTTTTTTCACGCTTACTGACCCACATCGAGTTGATTTCCACCTTTAGCTGCGGCACACACAGAGCGATTGAAGTTACAACAAAGCATGAAACAATGAAACAAGACAGTGTTCAGTCAAGCGTTCTCACTTAATACGAAAGAATGCTGTAATTTCATTGAAATACACCTCACGTGGAAACCAGCTGTTGGTATTTTTCTGCCATTGCTTGTCCATGACACCCAAAGACTCATTCATCTGTTGATGAAAGGGATTGATTAATACTCGAATTAAATGCTGAACACATCTCCGCACGCATATCGCTGAGATGTATTGGAGCGTTTAAGGTCTTGGCAGACGGCTTCCTCTGTGAGTCGGTAATGGGCGAAGTATGCCAGGAAAGCCTGAGCCCTCACCAGCCCCCCTCCGCCCTCACAGATAAAAACGATGTGTCCCTGGTGGCCCGGAACATGATTTCAGCCCATATGAGGTTTCAACAGCTTTCTCCATCTGGCTTCTGTGCAAACAGTGTTGCACCCTTACTCCAGTGTTTATCGATTGAACCCTTCACTCTATCAGTCATCTGATCGTGCTCTCCTTCCTTAGTTGCTTCTCTTAAACATCACAATTCTGCTTCTGAATATCGCAGCAGTCAGTTGAGGACAGGACAAGAGAGAAACAGAAAGAACATCAGCAGTTATCCGTAAAAATGTCCTTTAGCAGAACTACTGTACGTCTGTCAAGTCCATCAATGTCTTTCTTTCTCAGTGCTATGGAAAAACACATTTATTATTATAATGATGGTGATTTCCGTGGCTCGCCTAGGTTGAATATTTGTCCTCTTTGCATGTCTGCCTAACTTTAGATGACCTTTACAATCTGCGCATGTTGAAATATAAGTACACATAAGTGCGTCATCAACAAGCAGGAAATGGTGTTTTTTCCCCCCCTGTTCCTTGATGAGCTGTATGTCTTCAGGGAGCTTGTTTATGGCATCTGAACCTCACAGACTGCTTTAAAGAGGCCTGTAGTGATATTAGAAACTGAAACACACCAACTGAAATGAATATGGTGATTAATTGTGTTTCTGAAGGATGATGTTGACCACTAGAGGACATTTGAATGTCTCTTTGAACTGAAAGGCTTGCTTTTTTATCCAAACTAAAAAGGCAGCTCATAAGGTCTTTTTTATGTTGTGTGTGTGTGTGTGTGTGTGTGATTCAGAGCTTTGCTTGTTACCCTACGATGATGAAAGGAAGACGAAGCCTTCATACATACATATTCAGGTCTCTCTGTAATGGATCTGTGCATGGATGCTTTAGCCGACACAAAAGCAAGGAATAGGCATGTGGAAAGCTATTTGTCAACGACAGCTGAACTGACCAGCCTGATTCCTGTGCATTTTAATGGCCTCCTCTCCATGTGCTGCTGCCTCTGTAGTGCGTACAAGGTACAGATTGCTTTATCATTTTAAATGAAACCTACTGATGTGAAGATATATGGCCCACAGCTGTCTCATAAATCTGTGAGATGGGATAATTTCTCTGAAGCCTGAAGAATTTTATGAAGAAAATCTGAATGGTATTTGCTTGTGCAGAAATCGATGCCATAATGCCTAGGGTGTTTTTTCTTTTGAAAGCACATCAGATTTTACATAAAACTTTACATAAAATCTTTAGCAAATCTCAAAATAAATATACATTTTTAATTCTGGGAAAAATAATATGATACCTACGTTCACTTATAGCATACAATAGATTTATAGTAATTTATTGATTAATCAATCAGTCAGACTTAGATTGGTTATTGTTGGTTAATATGCGTTCCAATATTTCGATATATTAGAAACTATTTTGGAAATTGGGAAATTAATTTTTATGTTCTTTATTTTTGCATTTATATATGCATTTATGTATATTTTTTTTTACACGTATGCTGCTGTCTGTGAATCATTTGGCATGTATCTTTAAGTTAAGAGAATTAAATTAAAAGCATTGTTAGATGTCATTTTCTGCAAATATAAAAACACTGCAATTTAAAATACATTATAATGTTATGCCTAATTTCACTTGTAGCATTTGAAACAATATCATTAATTAATTAATTAATTAGTTTTATGTATTGTACATTAACTAGCATGTACTTTAATATGTGTCATTATTCAGTAAGTCCCCTGCTGTATATTAGCACTTTTGGGATGCTGCTGAACCAATCAAACTCAAGGCCCGGAACTAATTGTTATATTGAATACTACTATTGGTTCTGCCCATGCATCAACAATTTCCTACATTATTTGTTTATCAAACCCAATTTCCTGCTTGAATTACACAATCTCCCGCTCTTTACAGTAAAACATGAGGTTGCATTTGAATGCAGTTTCGCTCTGTCCTTTTGGAGGTGTCATTTTAGCCCGATGAATAGATCATGTTTGTCCAGTGTGCTGTCGGCTGGCCGGTGGCACGCTGTCGCCAGCTCAGGATAATTAATAGCAGAGGGAGCTGGAGGCGTGGGGTGCTTTCACTCAGGCTGTACTGTAGGTGTGTGTCAATCTAGGCTGATGGGTGCTGCCTACAGCAACATTAAGATTGCAGGCATGGAGACCAGAGATACCCATTTCCCATCATGCCCTCTGACCAACAGATCAGAGGAGTCCCGGACACACAAAATGAAGGTCAGCCTCTTTTAAATGATAGATTTGTGACACACAGCCGTGTAGTGTGTGTGTAGTTGTACAGCTACAACTAACATAATGTTAGTGCTTATGCATGTGCGTAACGGTTCAGTGCTGAAACCTGGTCTCATGGAATAAACATACCATGGTGCACTTTTTAGCGATAATAAAATACGTACCGATAAGTACATATCATTTCAGTTTCCAAAAGAAATTAACACTAGAGGCGGTAAAGCTCTGACACCCTTTTATTCTTTTTCGCACAAATTTTGTTTTGATTAACCCTTTCGCGTGTACGATCACACCGGTGTGATTACGTCATCAACTGCTGAATTCAAATCTGCTCTCGCGCTTTTGCTGGCGCAGAGCCAGATCTGTCTCCCCGTTTACCGGAGGCTTACTTTACCATGTTTCGGGAGGAGAGGATGAACTTACGTGTTGAAAATCACAACTTGGATTCAGCGCGAACTAACATGGCGGCGCCCATCACCCGGAATAGATCAACTAACACAGTCATTATAAAAGTGTTTAAACTACCAAATAAATGTACTTGCACATATTTCAAGATGGGAATATAAAATATTTCATAATATAGTCAGTTTGTTTGTAAATATTAATAATAAAAAAAAGCTCTATTGCGACTGCGGTGCGTCACATGACAAGTATGACGTGTCGCCATGGAAACAATAAAGCTTAACGTTCTAATTTAATGGTCGCCTAAAAAAAAACTCACTCTGGGGGCTCAGCTAGAATTTTTTAAACTCACTTGTGAAAGGGTTAATAAAGAGTAATTTTCTGGGAGATATGAAAACTCCTGCTTTTGTACGTTAGCATCACACATATCCAGCTTCATGGGTTTTCATAGACAGTAGTTTTGTTTGGTAGCTCAGGGATTACATAGATGTACTTAAGAGGCCGGGAGCTCCAGTTTGAATCCTGTGCAACTACGGATCGACAAAACAGTTCCAATCTGTGTAAAAGGAAGTGAAAATGGCATGGTTGCATTAACAAATGCCTTGTTATGTCATTTTTGCATTTGTTAACACGATTGGGTAGGTTTAGGGTTGGTGGAGGGCATATTTCCAACATGGTAGAGCATTTACTTTTAACGAAAGTCCATGGAAATTAATGGAATAAAATCTAAATAAATGTTCCAGGGATCACATATTGAACCTGTGTTTTCGCGCCACTCAGTGGACATTTCTCTTTGAAACTGGCAAAACATGCAGTAAGGCATTTGAAAATCATGTTGCACAAAAAGTGCACCGAGGTACATATTTTTATCAGACCAGGTTGGCTAAAAATATGGAACCAACCTTTTGGAACAGCATCCAGAGCGTCTAGATTTTGTAACAGAACTGTATTTTCGCAGGTATTTGCAAGGTGTCTTGGTAGCAATTACCTCGGAGAGCAGAGACTGCATGACTAGATCTGCAGTCTGCTCCACACTTTTCAATTACATCAGTCCCCCACCACCACCATCACTAGACGTCAGCATGCTAATGCTGTAGCGGGTGGCGATGCGATCTCATGGGGCTTTGTGAAGTTGCTGTCTTATTGGTTCAGGGATCTCCTGGCCAAAGCAACAGGCCCTACAATCCATCCACTGACACTAAATTCAGCAGGGAAGACACTGGGGAGAAGACACCTTTATGCACTCTGCGCTGCGTAAAGCCCTACGTGTCCATAACCTCTATTAGTTCAGGATCATAGACACTCAACGGAGCTCCCTGATGCTCAGAGAATAATCATTTTGAGCGACTGCATTCTACCACATTCTCATTTATTGTCTAATTGCTTTTCATCCCTGAGCACTTGATCTCATTGGGTGCCACGAGTGATGTTAGTGTCGAAATGCTTTGGAAGCAGGATGAAAACATCTTTATGCTTGTCATTATTGCAAGCATGCATCTGTTCAGAATTTAACGTCTGGCAAGTGTTGTTGCATGAGATTTCTGGAGGCGAAATTGTCTTTAGCATTAGTGCAACAACATTTTTTTTCTGTCTAAAAAACAATATAATATATATATTATACATATCTTCTGTGATATTCATAATAAAAAACAATATTTAAATGTATTACTTTGGCATATTATTATAGCAATAATTATGCTGTTCACAAAATAAATTAACCAAAATTAATTTTTGAATATTAATTAACTGAAATAATAGTAATTGTGGATAGTTTTGAAGTGTAGAATTTTTGATCAATTTAATGCATTCTTGTTGAATAAAAGCATCAGTTTTCCAAAAGGATTTTGACCAAAAGCCTTTGGGAGGTTTGCTTGTTCATTCATTTGTTCTATTTTTTAGACAAACTGCTATAGAATTTTAATATGAGCCATTTATCAGTTTTATGTTTAATATTTCAGGTTTGGTATCTTTGAAGCAGGCTTTGTGATGTGTCTTTGTGCGTACAGATAGGAAACTGTTATGGTACCATAGAAGAAAAATCTTTTTATTCAGGCAATAGCTTCAGCAGTTAGTCTTTTTAATGTCTGCCTGCCTGCTATATATCTTAGCATCTGTTAATTACCCTTATTATTAACTGCCAGTTTTGGCACTCCATAATTATGTGTAAACAGAAGATCCACATACAGATGAATGTATTACCATTTTCAGCAAGCGGGTTTTCATTTTTTTCCATTCCATTTTTCCATCATATAATCACAATATTATATAATACAATAGAGATATTGGGTAATTTAGTATAATTTTACTGTTCCACAACGGCTAATACATGTGTATACTATGTGTGTTAAGTGTATACCTGAAGCTTTGTGTGTACGTTGAAGAAAATTGGGTCAAGAAAAAACAGAAAGAAAATAAACAGCAAATACTACATTTAATTAAATATGAAATTTTACAAAGAAAAACTTTAAATATTATTGCAGTATTACAAGAAAATACTATTTTTTACAACTTCCAAAAATATTTTATTGTTTATAACTATTATTTTACAAAAAAATTCCCGCTTCATGTAGTTTGTTTCCGCAAGCCAACCAGTTAAGTGATTAGTGTTTTCTAGCGAGATTTATTGCTATTTTTCATCAACACTGCAAAAATATGTGCAAAATAAATTGGCAAGTCAGCATTCACAGCATGCAACTTATAATGATCAATAACATTTGCTTCTGACAAGATTCTTTATTGACAGAGCCCCATGTTTTTCCCCTGGTAATATCATGTAAATACAAGCATTCCTATAGTGCATGACTTGATTTCTTAGGCTTCCCATGCTTGTTGTTTCCCTGTGTTGAAGTTTCTCTTGTTCCTCAATGTAAAGCTAATGACATTTTCTATCTTAAAACTAAACCTTTGTGCAATTTTAGGACATTATTTAGTATGGTTATTAAAGCGGTTGTGTAAAGTGCTGGGGTAGCTGATTTCAGTTTTTACTGTCCTTGCGAGGACATTCAGTCCCCGGGAAGCAGTCAAAACCTGACGCACACACAAAATTAGTCCTCTTTTCTTTCTCTCCATCCTCACTCCTCCATTAGCCCCATTCCTCTGAAGTTCCTAATCCCTGCCAGGTTTGGAGGGGTTTGCGTTTTCCTTTGCATCTTCACCCCTCCTCCCTCAGTACAGAAATGACAGACAACCATTCACTTTAAGAACTTAAAGAGATAAGACTTTGGGGAATAAGAGGACGCTTTTGTGCCTGATGTGAATTTTTCTCTCGCAGCGGACTGAATCCTGTGGGTACTGTGCTGACCAAATACCTCAGACACATCCAGCATGACCGCTATCTTCATTCTGACCGGACCTCACCACCCCACCATGCATATCTTCACCTACATAAAAAAATGCAGGCACTGTTTGGATTAGATTTGATTTGAAGCACAATGCATTTAAGATAGTTGTTTTGCCTTAGTGGACAGCTTTGAAGCACTTGTCAAATCCAGATAGCAGTCTGTCCACTGAGGGGACTCGAGTTATATCAGCGAAATGAGAAAATGACTTGCAATTTTTGGAGTCTGGCAGATTCTAAGCTACTTCTCCGGAAATACGTGGCCCAACCGCTGTGAGCAGCATTTGTTTGTGGTGATTGCATTAGGCCGCCTGCCTTCCAAAACCTGGATGTTTTCAGTCCGATCCCCTCTTGTACGCTCTCTGAAGTTGGCACTGGTGCTCATACGCTCGCTGTGGGCCTATTTAAGATACTGTTTTTCCCACTTTGCCCTGGAAATTCTCCCCTGGTAGATCATTACTTCAGTCTGCTTGTGCCCGGTGATAGCTCCTAACATCCTCCTTAACATTTGCTGCGCCTTGCATCTAATTAACACACAGCCTGCCTACAAACAAGGAAATAATGACTATAGCTGCTTGCGCTCTGTCATTTCCCAGCCAACTGCCTTGTGCCAAGAAATTGGGGAATTTGTGTCACCTCCAAGGTCTTGAGGGTGTATGGGAAAAAAAAAAAAAAACTGTGGCGCTGTGACCATTAGCAACTACACATTGAACTATGCATCCCTAATTTATACTTACTGGGATAGAGCAGAAAGCGAGAGGCTATCATAAAGCAACCTGGGAATACCGGTAGTGTTGCTCTGTATAAATAGCAACAGACTGGGATAGCAAAATATCGGTAGCTACAGAACACAGAAAAGTCGGCTTCCGCGAGTGTAAAGCCCTTGGCATTAGTTCTAGAGATCAAAGGCAGCGTCTTCACAATATTGTGAAAGCAGGATCCATTGCTAGAAAATGTTTTCACGGCTAATAGAATTGGCCCACGGCATCTGCCTGATTCGCTGTTTACGAGGAAGCTTTAGAAACTAGTGGACAACACGCAAACGTGTTGACAAGTCATCTCAGTTTCTGAGAAAATTGCATCTTTTGCAGTTTTGGGGAACAATGCTCAGGTCAATAGCTTGCTATGTTATATTGATTGTTTTCTCTTTGGAGTGGCGGGATGCGTTTTGACTGCGAGCACGGGGAGATGCATTGCAAACTATTTCGGTATGAAATGGCTCCGCGGTCCCCAGCTGTTCACGGGTTCCTCTTTTTGTGCTCTGATTAGGTGAGAATAGAGAGAATTTAGTTTTCTGAGTGAATAATGGCGATCTGGTCTTGGCTTCACTGCTGAGCCAGCAATTTAAGGTGTAATTTTGTAGGGTTTTTTTATACAGGAGGGAATAAAACCAGCTGCCTGCAAATCCAAAACTCTATTCATTTTCTCATAGCTAAGTATTTTACTCTGCGGTCCACATTATTATGCGATATTGGAAAATTTCCAGATTGGAATGCATTACGTAATTGAGATGTTTACTGTCAGAAGACATGAGTGCAAAGGGAGTTATCATAACCTCAAGAAATCCACACATTCTTTGACACAGTTTAAATGTAGCAGTTTTTTCTGTTTATCAGTGGTTTGCAAATGCAAGTGTACAGGAGAAAATCCAGCTCTGATATTCCCCCATAATTAAATTACTTTTTCATGTTCCTATTGCCGTATGAGCAAAAATACAATAAAACAGTAATATTGTGAAATAGAACAATTCTAGAACTTTTCTATTTGAATATATGTATATTTTTTTAAATCTTGTAATGACAAAACTGAATAATTCATGTGATCATTCAGAAACATTATTATTAAAACATTTGGCTTACCACAAAATATTTAAAGTGTAGTGCATATCTAAAAATATTGGTCACACTTAAGAAAAAGGAACTTATTCTTAACTCTATTAACTACAACTTTTCTCTCGATAAACTCGATAATTTGCTACTTATTAACAGTTAATAAAGTAGTTGTTAATAATTGGCTAATATTTTAGTAATGTGCATGCTAATAAGCAGCTAAGAGACCCTAAAATAAAATGGTACCAAAATATTATATATGCCAAATAATATGATATTATAGTAATATATTTAATTAATTAAAGTTATAATTAATATGATATATTAAACAGATCATATTTCTCCAAATGAGGTTCACCCTTTTATATAAATGCATACTTTGATACACAACAGGGGCATGTTCATTTATTAAAAGTAACAGAGAACATACTACAAAAATTAACCTTGTGTTTCATATTATCATAACGGGATGAAATTGATTATGTAATGGTGAAACTTACAGTCAGAAGAAATCATTACATAGCGTCTTTTCCAGTCATATTAATGCCACTAAATCTAATACAGTCCAAATATGCTCAAGTTTCAGTTCTAATTACACCAGAGGAGTACAGGAAATGACTGGTGTCGTCATTCTCTGACGCAAAGCATCACAAGCCAGTTGGCTCATAAGCTATTCAAATTACCAGTTTAATGCACTTTATTATATTATCAAGAAACTTACAGCTAGAAGATATCAATACATTGTGGTCTTCTTGTAGTTAAATAAACTTGGGGTGGCATCAAAAATTAGTGAGTGATATACTACATGGTTTTCCGAGATGTGCTCGTGTTTCATTGAATCGATGATTGAGAGAGAAGAGCACAGCAGGCCGGCGTCACAGACCCATCATGAGGTACATGTCAAGCTGCGGTTTGCTGTTAAAAGTTCTGCTTTGGTTCTTTTCACTTGTGCTGTAATTGAATGAGTTACTTCTGCAATCTCCCGTGATGCCGCAGATCCCAGAATAAGAAGCTTAGATGAAATAAAACAGCTTAGAAATAAATAAGTAGATGAAAATACCTGCTTGAATTTGAAGATTATAAGGGACAGAACAGAAACGCTTCTTGACCTGTGCTTTCTAATTTATTTAATGATACCTTTAAACTTAAAAGAAAACCGTTGAGTCCTCTAGTTAAACTGTACAATTGAGCCCGTGCAAAAATAGTTATGCTTATGTATTTCCTGCGCATACTTGCATTTGCATTGGGGATTAACTTGGTTTCAGTTGTTGGTCGACATATAATGACTCAGCATAAGCTAAAACAACTTGATTTGTGTCATCTCCTTTTAGCTTATTTTAAATGGTCACTTTATGGGGTCATTTGATTGACAAATCTGATTTCTGAGGTAGATTTAGAATTATCTAGACTCTCTAGAGGCTATTTGAAGTCTCCTAATGCACACTGAGCTAACATGGCTGGTTTCGGTTGTCTGGTCAGCTTTTTTAAATATAGTTTTTCTTCAAGTGAAACGTTGAATAATCCCCAATGGAGCACAATAACAGTGACCGTACCATTTTTCCAGCTGCCTTGGTTCTGGATGTATTTTTTCCCCATTATTTTCTTCACTGAAGTATCCAGAGAAACTTCAATAAAGAGGCCGTGAACCAAAACAAGCAGCTTTGAGATCTATCACAACATTACAGACTTTAAAGAAAAAAGTTAAAAGAAAGAGAAAGTTCATGTTTAAATTCTTGTAACGAATTTGGTGCATGTATTTAAACAGATATTTATGCAGATATTGAGGTTGGATACTGGTAAAGTTAGGGATCGGTTTGGTGGTATGGGTTAGTTTATGAGTGGTTTAAGGTGTAAGGGATGGGTCCACAGTGTTAGAAATTAATTACAGATGTACTTACATGCAGGTATCTTTTTGGTCCTACTTTATTAAGTGTCCCTAATACCTGTGTACTTACATAGTAGATGTATATCAAGTATGTAACCACGGTGTAAGTACACATTGCTACATAGTATCTGCAGCTGTAATATTTCTGTAACTTCACACGTGACAACCCTCAGAATGGTGTGTGTAAGTACAAAT
>JAUMHP010000057.1:7344972-7361307 GCA_032361065.1 Enteromius trimaculatus
TACACATTTGTACTTTCATTACCAAAAAGTGTTGTTACCAATGTCCTGTTACACATTTGTACTTACACACACCATTCAGAGGGTTGTTACATGTGTGTAGTTACAGAAATATTACAGCTGTAGATACTATGTGCCGGTGTACTTACACTGTTGTTACACACTACATACACATCTAGTTACTATGTAAGAACACAGGTATTAGGGACACTTAATATAAAGTGGGACTATTTTGTAATATAAGTACAATATAAAAACGTGTACGCACTAGTATGAACGAATAATTTAAATTTAAGTAAAATGCATAGTAATTAAGGTCACCTAACATGACTAGATTTAAATTTTAGACTTTTTTTTAAATTATCATTTTGTAACTTCTGTTTCTCCAGTAAAACATATGATTGGTGTATATTTCTTATGTTATGGATAATGTTGTACTTCACTGAGAATGTGGCTAGTGGCTAGTGCAAAAAAACCCCAAGATTTCTTTTTAAAGAAAAGGCTTGTACAGAAGCATATATCATTGCTTAACAATCGTGGAGCTCATAGTAGGTCTCTGTTGAAAGATTTATACAGAATCGTTAAAACTCAATTTCACTGGAGAAGATGAATGGGATGTTTCCAAAACCAGACTGTTGTGCTCTATTAGGTGATTCTCATTAGAAGCGCCCTAAAATGATTTGTGAAATAAAATACTATGCATGTGACATTTTGATTTATTGATATACATTTCATTGTGAAATGAATGACTGGCACCAAAAAAGTAAATTCTGTACAATGCAAAGCTAATTCTTGTAATGCCAGCGTGCTGCATCTTCCCTTCCCGTCCTGACTGCGTGTTCACTGATGTTTTATAGTGGTATCATCTGAACTGTCAGCTCAGTGTTCCGGGTAACAGTGTGTTTATACTATATAATATGTTAGATCTCAGTAGGGTGAAAAAGGAATCTCACATTCTCTATCTATCCTACTTCCTCTATCTTGACATGCAGCACACAGACCGAAGCTTTCGTGTAATCCTGTCGGTTGCCTTGGGGTTTCGTTCATCAAAGACGTTGATGGTCAATCCTTTAGTAGTTTTACTTTTGGAAACATCAATACACTGCGAACATCCAGTCGCAGCATGAAACCTGTAGATTCACCTTAGAAATAAAAGAGGTAAATCTATGTAGCAGAATGGGATGTACATGTAAAGGTGTCCACATTGTACCTGGCGGTGAATTGTCCAAGTGTATGGATCCTCCCTTAAAACCACTTTAATGTGAAGCTGTTTGCAGCTAGTGTGCTTTTGTTAAATAGATAAACTCTGACAGATCAGCAATGAGGATGGCCGGTATTTATCTCAAAGGGAGAAAGATATGTTGATTCATAAATTTGAACCGCTCAAGAAAACCCCCCAAAACAACGCAGAGTAAGCAATCATCCAGTGAACATCTTGCTTTCTATTTGCCATTGGGCTTTCGAGATATTGCCACTTGGAGTTTTAGAGACCTAACAGCAATGCTTCAGAAACAAATTACTCTGTTATTTTTCATCTCACCTCCAGACCTCAATCTAAGAAATGGCACAATCAGGTGGTGACTGATTGAACCTGTCACCTAACCCTCCTCCGATTGAATTTACCCCACAGTTACTTCACCGCGGTGTCGTTGGCGGCAGGCGACTCAAAGAATCGAAGGAAGCTTGATAATGTCTCCTCCTGTCTCGTCTAGGTGACTGTCCACAGCAATCACATAAAAGAGGCACTCATGATAGACAGATGAATCCGTGTTGTGTCTGGTGTCTGGCATAAACGCAGTCGTTTGCGATTGAATATGTGTCATGTTTACTTTCAAGCTGTTATTTTTAAAATGGGATTCTATTCTGGTCAGAAATGAGTCATTCGATATTTCACATTTAGTCGAGATGAGTGTTGATTAGATTTTGCACTGTGAGTTTAATCAGAGCCTAATTAGAACATAGACGGATATGAGGATGAACTGAAATGCACACTTCAGTTTTTCAGTATTCTTATGACATTTTCATTATCTCTTATCAAATATTATCAAGTATTTCTTTATAGTATTTTTTTTTTTATCTTGTCAACTATTCTTTGAATACTTTCTACTCACACAATATTTTTTCGTTGCCTTACTGGGTTTTATCTGCATTCCAATTGCGTTGGAACTCCAGTCGACAAGGTCTCTTAAAAGAGAAAGATTTATTCCTGACTATTAACACTTGCCACAGATAGTGTAGTATTGCCCATATGTACCACTGTTGACATTTTTCTGTTTGTAAATGTTTGAATGCTTTTGAAAAAAGTATTTAGCGATCATCAATGTTGCATCTTTTCGTTTTAATATAGTTCAACGTGTAATTCATTCCCTTGATGGCAAAGCTGAATTTTCAGCAGTAGTTATTCCAGTCTTCAGTGTCACTTGATCCTTCAGAAACTATGCTGACTTGCTGCTCAAGAAACAAATTCTTTTCTGCCGCCTATTCTTAGAGTAATGAAACATTTTTTAAGATTTTTGGATAAACAGACAGTTCAAAATATAAGCATTCATTTGAAATTGAAATTAAAAATTGAAATGTGTCCTTGATTTAATAAAAGTATTCATTTCTTAAATGGTAAAATCCCTTTGAGGTTGAACTTGTGAAGGATATACATATATAATACAAATATAATTTTAAATGTATACAGTGTCTGCAAATCTAACTAGCTTTAACCAGGCCTAACACAATAAAGATACGCTTTCATTATAACCAGAGTTTTTTTCTTCTTCTTTTTTTCTGGCCACTGCGACAAACAGGGAATTGTATTATCTGTTTAGTTCCTATTTATTGTATCCTATCCTGTTTGTCGGCATGCCGTTATTAAATCTCATTACCTCATAATATTGCTTCACATAGCCGTAGCCCTACAGTATTAAACATCAATATGTTCTGAATATATCATACGCCGCACCGCATTTTCATAGACGGACAAGTTCACATCACCTTGAGTCTGGTTGAACAGCTTTAGAACATGAAAGTGAGCAGGGTTGCTTCAGGACTGAATAAATTAGCTCTGAATAAATTAAATGTTCTGACCTTCTTGCGTTTTGTCTTTTAGGTCTTTAAAGGTCAACAGCCTGGTGTACAGCAAGGGTTGCGTGTTGTGTGAAAAAGTTAAACTGTTTAAGCGGTCTAAAGTGCCCTTTTATTCAAGTGTTAGCATTAAGTGTGAGTCATTTAATCCAGAGCAGCTTGGATTCAACATACAGTGAAAGAACTAAAGAGCAGATTAAACTAGCCCTTCTGTTCCTCTTGCTCTTCATTATGGCATTACTTGTTGGCTTTTCAATTACTATTCCGATCACAGCGGGCTGTGTATTCCCTCAGTGCATTAAGCACTGATTGCATTATTTATTAACAACAGCCATCAGTTCATTGCTGTTGATCCAAGTTGCTCCATTTCCGACTTTATCCTCAATTATTGAGAGATAATGCCAGCCGAGATGATATCTAATAGCGAAAAAGCAGCTATTTACATCTTTCTGCCTTGCTGCTGCGCTTTTCAACGCTTGCGTGGAGTTGCTGTGCCGTAGCGAATGCGAAAGAGTATCAGAGAGTATATTTGGACAGAATGGTTAGATGTCGTTCTGGTAAAGCAGACAGCACAACTGCTGTTTCTATCATTCATTTAGCATTCACATTCATTAAAATGGTCTTCCAGAGGAGTCGCGGTGCGGATAGCACTCACCTGTGCTTATTTTTCTTATTTGTGTTAAAGCTAATTGTGAGACTATCGACATCATAAAACGCCTGTAATTATACTAGTGCTCCCACTCTCGCTGTCCAATTCTGCTGACACATCTAACAGAAGACCTCATTAGGCGCTCAGTCCCTCCCTTCTGGACCCTACAAATATATCTCCACTAACTCAAAGATACAAGCAAGAACTTGGGAGAGTTATTTTGGTCTTTAATGGAATTGGGACCTTATCTGGCTTTGTTATCAGTTGATTAAGTAATGCACTGCTCCTGTGGAGACGCTCACTGTCTGAGTTTCTCAGAGTTCTTTAGGTGAAGTCAAGGTCAGATGTAATCCAAACTCCCGCATACTTTTAGCTCAACGAGCTTCTCTAAATCATGCCTACTGGCCCAATGTAATTATATTTTGTGGGATTTTTCAAGACAAATCGGAAGATAAACGCTAAGCACAGTAAAGCTAGTGTACGTTTTTGGAAATGTAAATCTTTGACTCCATTTCCTTTTTTGTTGAAATCTTTCTGAGTGATTTTATTTACAGCTTCATCTCTAAGTTTATATCTGAATGAAAAGTAATAGTAGCATGCTCCAAGTATTATTTATTTACTCTATATAATAGGCCTAGTTCAACAAAAACATGTCATTCCAAACCTGTATGACTGACTTTCTTCTGAAGCATAAAAGTATGAAGCATAGAAGTATTTTTCAGAAATTTCTATCCTCATACCGTGAATGTCAGTGGTCACAAATGTTGTTTAGTTGCTGTCATTCTTCAAAATATCTTCTTTAATTTACCTTAGAAGTAAGAGTCATATTGGTTTGAAACAGCATGATGGTTTTTAAGCCAGTGAGGGTGCAATATTACAGCATTAAAGGGGTAGTTCACCCAAAAATGAAAATTCTGTAGCTTCAAAGAATTAAGGTTGAACCACCGATGACCTTCCTACATTTCAGGGCCTTGAATGTGTGAGTTGCATTGTTGTCTGTGCGGGGTCAGAAAGCTCTCAGATTTCAACAGAAATATCTTAATTTGTGTTCCATAGATGAACAAAAGTCTTACAGGTTTGGAACAACACAAGGGTTAGTATTTTTCTGTTAATTTCCGTTCCAGAAATTCAATATACATCCCTCAAATGACGACTCTTGCATGTTGTGCACTATATGGTTAGTAGTATTTCAACCCATGAACACACCAATATGTACTTTATGTTCTATTTGAATATTTCATTTCAAAACTTTGGGCATTTCATGGACCATTTGTTGGCCCTTTTCTCCATTAGGAAGGTTTTTCACTAGATATTTGAACATGCAGTAGTTTGCGACCATTTAGTCCAGAACATCAGGAAGGTCAGGAAATGAGGTTGGATTAAGGGGTCTAGCTCAAATTCACCATTCCCATCATCCAAGAGGTGTTCAGTGGTTTGTAAAGGCCAGCCTGGTTCCTCCACACCATATTGTCATGCTAAAACAAAAAGAGCCTCATTATACCAAAACTCCCTGTCTAAGGGGATTGGTTAAATGTACGTTTGATTTTATAGAGCTTTAGGTGTTACTGAAATAGGTAGTCCAGTTAATTATTGTCTGTATACTTTCATATGTAATTATGATTTTGGCACATGCAGAGATTATTTCCATTCATTGTGCAGTGTAGAAGTTCAAATACTTATTATACTCTGTTTTAAGAGGTCAAAGCAGTATATTTTTGCATTTATTGAAGTCATATATTATCATACATTATCCATCCCTGATTCATCAATCAAACAGAGATAAATATTCCGGAGTATCATTTTATACGAGCTACTTTGCCGTTTTTCACATGCATGGTTTGCAGTTTGTTCTTTACATTTTTTTTCCCTTTTGCCATTTTCATATTCACACTGCACACTCGATCCTTGACATGCACGCACACACACACACACACACACTGCATAGGTAAAACAAAAGCTCAAGGCTTACGCGTCATCTCTTCATTTATCATGCTGAAAACAAAAAGATTTTATGCTCGTCTCCTGCTATTTTTTTACATTTACATTGAAAGTGAGCCATCAGACGCAAGTTGTCGGAGTGTTGTGAGGAGTTCTACGTTTGATGGAGATACTCCTCACTGAAGGAGCCCTCATATTTACTGATGAAAAGACTGCCGAAATGACACATCATAAGCTTTGCCTGCAGCTCTGAAGGAGGGCGGTGATTTATTGAGCAATTTCTTGTGTGTTTACCCAGATGCACTATTGCCGGGGTTGCTTTAGTGTTTCAGTTTCTTTTGTTTTGCTTTTTCGTTGCACAAGTGCTATTAGTAGTCATTAATGCATTTTTTTGTCAATAATCACCCTGGATTATGGTTGAAGCTCCCAGTGGAATAATTACAATCTTTTAAAGAGGATTTTAGAGCACATTTACGACACAAGATGTGTTTTATCAGCACACGTCGAAAACACTCAAATCCTTTTACATCTGTTTAAATGATGTAGTTGCTCAGAGTATTGTCGCCTATTATGTTAGCGATAAACCCTCTCCCTCGAAACCATTCGAGCAGCTATCTTACACCGCCAAACGACAAAAAGGTTCACCTTGTAGCCATAAATTTGTGTGCTACAGACTTCATCATCATAATGAACTTGTGAATAATGCAATTATGACAGAATTCCTCTCCTCTGATTGTCGGCCGTCATTATACTAAAGAGTTTGCATCATTTCTGACGAGCCTTTAATCCAATTCGCCCAAAACTAAATCCAATCAGCCATATGGCAAAGCTCAGCAATATTTCCTGCTGCCTCCACACATCTGAGAGATCTTCATGGCACAGGGTCAATGCCTCTCATTGAAGGAGCCCACTCAGTGTGTATATCTCCCTCTAGAAGGTGTGAGAGAGAGAGGTGCACTCATGTTTCTTCGCGCCCTGCGGGGAGCTCTTATTGAATTACTGCCATGTGGGTGCAGCAGCTGTCCTCCCGACCACAGCGGGCCGCAGCTGCTAATTGCTGCGTAATAGGTCCAGCAGCAGGGAAGGTCAGAGGGGTGTCCGGCAGCCGTGCCCGTCGCCTTTGATAAGGGACTGAAGCATTGTTGAGATCTTCATATCCTGCGGCGGTGTGAAAACAAACAGCAGCCTGCTGCAATCGGCACATCCCAGGAGAGATGATTGGCAGTCATTCCGTATATAGCTTTTACTGATGCTAATACTGGCACAGTTCTCTTGGTTCTTGTAAGGTGCATAGATTGGGGATAAATAGTGGTGCTTCATCAGTGGTAAGGGTTCACTTGCAACCATTTCAAGTCTTATATAGTAGTAGCAAGTAGCAAGGCTGGGTGGTATGGCCAAAAAAATCATCATGATCGAATTTTTCGTATCAGTTGATAGCGATAATTATAACAATCGACTTCTGTAGAAGCTAGAGCATTAACCCTTTGTGGTCAGAACATGTTGAACACTTCACGTTTTTGATTTATTTATACTTTTCCAGTCAAGTTTCTACATGTGCTAAGGAGCGATATTGTTTCAAATATTGTCTGGCAATATTAAATCTTAGAAATGCAGTAGCTTGAGTTAGAAAGCAGATGTAAATGTATGTTTATTATTAAAAACAGTTCAGTAGTATCTGTAAAAATGGAAATAACCAAAGTTTAATATGGGGAAACATTATATAAAAATGTTGCTATCATTTAACCCCTTGGGGTCGGCAAACGCATACTGTATGTGCATTTTGAGGCGTTTTTCCCTGATGAGGCCAATAAGAACTTAAATTTTAGAAAATAAGTTTAGATCGTACAGATAAGAGCAATACATCAATCATATCTGTAAAGGGTTTACTTTAATATGTATACACATATAATAACAACACAATTTGTGCATTTAGAAAATGAAGAAAATAAACAGGGTGCGCTGTTTGCCGCGTTGGTGATATTTATTTAGAAATGTGTCATTAAAATGAGCTGAAACTCAGCAAATACTCCATGTCTACTATTACACTAAGCAAGTCTTATCGAAAACAAATAATCTTTGATAAAGTAATTCATAACAATGTCTAGTCTTTTGCATGTGTTGGTAATTAGTCCTAATAGGTGATAAAACATCACAATAATCCACAAGTAATCCACATGAACAAATAGTATCTTGTGAAGTGAAAAGCTTTATTGTAGTAAAAAAATCTGTTCAAACCATTCCTTCTGGCTAAAGGTCCTAAATCCAAAATGTTTTTCCTGTAAAAAAATGTGGTCTCTTCTGGATCAGGAGAGAAACATGCACAGACCCAGCACTTTTTCACTGGAGGAAGTTATGGAATTCTATTTTGGTCAGATGTGGCGGTTTAAAGTTAAAACGCTTTATTGATGTTTTTTCTAAACACAGTTTTACACTTCAAAAAATGTTTTGCTGAATTAATCGACTGGAGTCATGTGGATCACTTGCATTTTGTTTACATCAGATGCGTGAACTTTCATTCTGACGGTACCAATTTAAATCAAATAGAATTTTGAGCAAGATCATGGCGACGCTTTTAGTAGAATGTTTGGAAGGAATTGCTTCAGTGCTCCAGTAAAACGGTATGATGAAGTGTAAAAAACCAGGGGAGGTCTAAAAATTGGCGTCTTCGATTCTACACCTCTGAGAGTGTGGATAATTATGAGTACATGACCTCTGACTTCTTCCCCAGCAGGGTCACTGCTCCGAGAGCAGCCCAGTAAAGTGATGCACAGACCACCAGAGAAAACACAAAGCGTAGTCAGTTACTGTAGGTCTCAAAGCCCACCCAGAGGCCACTAGTAATCAACGCTATGACACTTGCCTTTCAGGAAGCACCTTAACGCTTGGCTTGTATTGATCGTTCTGATTGCTGTGCATTGCTCGCTCCTTAGACTGAGTGGATGATGGAGTTTCCTCAGAGATCTTCTTTTTCCTTCTCAATTGTCTTAACATCTGTCTCAACACCTAAGTCATGCATTTTGGGTGAATTTTGAGCCTTTTTTTTCTGCTTCAAAAGTGCAGATCAATATTTCTGTTCAGATGTCTTGTCAAACATACTGTATTATTCATTCCAAACTAAAATAAGATGTGATGCGATTTACAGGTATGTGAAGTTTTATATTGACATCTTTTCTTTTTTTCCTCTGGGGTCGCAAAGAAGGGAAAAGGCGTTTTATTTTCAGAGTCCTCAATAACTAAAACAGCATGAATTTTTGACCTGAAGCAATCAATGCTAGTCCACTAGGAAACAAAAACAGTTTTTTTTTTGCTGTAAACTCCAATCCTGTTCACCAACGTGATTGTCACTCAAGTTTGTATAGATCAATACTCCGATTTTGTTGTTTGGGGTTGTGGCTATTGCAAAGGACTATGAGCAATCCTTAATGTAAAAGAAAAAAAAAAATATTTTGATTGTGTTCTCTTCCCTGTTTTTATCCTGTCCTGCAAAACTCTCCAGAAAGGATTAGAAAATGTGCATCAAGGGTTAAAGTTTAATCCTCCATTCACTAATACAGAAGTCAGATCAATGGGGGAAGTCAGCCATGAAGAAACAGTCTATCTCCAGACACAGGCAGTATGCCAGCTGCTTTGAACTCTCTCTCTGGGGCTGGGGTCTCACCTGCTGCCCCTGCGGGCCACTCTTATAGCTGAGGTCCTGCACGGCTGCCAGGCATTGCTACTTTTACAGTTGCTAATTGGGCAGTTTGCATTTAAAATCAGAAATGACTGAGAAGCAAGACCAAACGTGAGACTTGTTTATCTGTCTCTGGTCAAATTGTTGGCTGTGCTTTTATTGTGGATTGATTATTGCTCGGATGCTGAGAAATAGAAAAACAAAGTATTTTTGTCTCTTTTCTTGTACCAGTACTTGACGATGACAAGCTTTAATTTAGTCTCATTTGGTCCAGAAAAGCCTTCTCATATCATGTAAAGGTTAACTAGAACTATTAAACATGCATATCAAAGCTTTATTTCAGAGCAGAGGGAAAATGTACTCGGGAAATGATAATGATATTCTCATACTGTGTAATCAGCTCAGTCCCATCATGGCACAGTTTAAAGGTCACACATGCTCCTATTGACATTCAGAATATAGAGAGGAAGGAAAATTAAGATTTAATTTTGGCATATAAACACAAAATAAGAAACCTAAATTCAGCATTGCAGGAGAAAAATCATTCATTTTGAAATGTCATCTATCATAAGCTGCGTGCTAAGTGCATAGCTTCAACATATGCTTCATACCATGCATTTGAAACTGAAAACTCTGAAACTTAATATGATACTCTGATGATTTTGAATCTTTACATTTAAAGCTTGTTTTTCTTTCACCTAGAGGAAATCTATTGCACAGACATATACAAAACAAAACGTCTTTTCTTCTAATAGATCATATTATATCAGCTGTGGTCTTAGGATATGTCAGTTATTTAAACCTAGGTGAAAGATGGTGATAAGATCTTTGTGTTCAGCACTAGTTGTTGTCTTAAAAAAAAAATCTAAACCACAGTAGAAAGAACAAAAAAGTACAGACAATATTTCTAATGCTATGGATAAATAAAATGTCAAATGAAATTGCCATTTTGTTAAAGCACTAAATATCCTATATTTACATTGTACTGCATGCTTAGCTAACTAATGCGTTGAGGCTAATGGTGCAAAATAACTATATATAATATGAATTATTTGCAGAAAAAGCTGACCTCAGAATTGTGACCGTATCGTAGAAATTTGCCTTTCATTCTTTGAACTCATTACACTAAAAGCTGTTTGTTACCCGAATCTGAGTGCAGTTTATTAGACACAGACACTTTAGGTTTTAATTGTCACATTTAGCCTATAAAAACTGAATGAGAACTTCATTTTGACAGTTTAATTTCATACAACATTAAAATGTGCTCAGAAAGCAAATATTCCACTGTTCTCTCGTTCTAAGAACATTTAAGGGGATTTCACTGAGTTGCGGCTGCCGATAGCGTAATTTATTCACAGCCAGTGTCTGTGTTGTTTTAAGGCCTAGAAGAATTATGCAAATTAGTAATGGTGCAAACACACAAAGTTCAGCAAGTTTATGCAATCTGAGCATGATTTACACTGGGAAGTTTGTGACGAAGCAAACATATAAATGGGCGAAAGGCCACATATATGGTTTCTGATACTGTAAATATTAATATGCAAAAAAAATATCCTTCCCTCTCATTGACTTTTTTAAACTATTAGTCAACCTATACGATTCAGGTCCAGGTCATATATGTATACCTTCGTTATTATGTTTACAGTGTAACCAGTACTGCCATATGACAAGCAGAGATCATTTGATTGATTGTAAAAAAAAAAAAAAAAATTCTATAAAATTTTTTTTTAAATAAGTTAATGGTTATTCCAGGATGCCAGGACAATTTCCATTAAGTCTACAGACATTTCTTGTGACCCTTAAACACAACACAATGCAGAGTATAATTAATTTAAGACCTATAACCTTTACCCACAGTACTTTGGGCCTTATTGTTTTTTAAACATTTCTTATAGCGTATGCACAGCTACAATTACTGCTGCTACCTAACCTAATTAGTCACAATTTATAAGTCCAGTTCTCACCATTAATTGCATATTTTGCTTCAAACTCCCAATTCTCATAAATAATAAACCCCTAAAAAATAAACTCCTAATTTGCTGAGTATTACTTACTAGTAATAGGTAGTTGTTCAGTTTAGGTATTGGGTAGAATTACGGATAAAGAATTTAGCCATGTAGAATATGTGTACTGATAAACAGCCAGTATGTTAAAAATAGGGACGAGCGAGGCATGACAAGAGAGTTTGGGATCTTCTTGCAGGCTTTATTAAAGACAAGGTCAAAGTACCAGCTTACATCAATGGCAGAGGCAAGGCAACAGAGAGTAATCCATACAATAGGCAAAGGTCAACCATCAAAAACCAGATTGACAGTCCAAGGCAAAAAAATAAAAATAAGGAAAGGTACATCAATGCAAGGAAACACAGGAAGCATGGAAAACAACACAGGAAAAATGGCTAGCTAGGAACAACATACAAACAGCAATGTGAGTGAGATGTGTGTGAAACCTGACAGGAAACAGTTGGAGTGTGATAATGAGTTCCTAGACAGGGCTTATGGGAAATGGAGTCCAAAATAAGTGGCGAATGTGTCCTCTAAAGGAGCTCATGGGCCTTCCGTCTAGAGATCTTAGCAAGAAGGTTTTGAATTAATCATAAATGTTTGTACGTTTTGGTAGATTTGATGCTTTAGATGTCTGGAATTTTTATGTAATGTAAGACACAAGTGACTTTGTTCTTTCTCTCATCTTTATCTGATTAATCTGGCTGAAAAATGCAGATGTAAAACGCATCTTAAAATCTCTAGTGTTAAGTCTTTTCTTCCATACTGTCATGTGCATCATAGTGAAAATAGATTATGGAAATACAGAATGTGAAGTATGGGGTATAAGTAACAAAACGAACCAGATGAACTGTTCACAATGAGA
Organism: Enteromius trimaculatus; assembly: GCA_032361065.1. NCBI lineage: Eukaryota > Metazoa > Chordata > Actinopteri > Cypriniformes > Cyprinidae > Enteromius > Enteromius trimaculatus. The sequence goes on from JAUMHP010000057.1 coordinate 7,357,170, forward strand.
TCAATAACATGCATTTAGAAAATAGATTGGGTGAAATTCATTTGATGCCAGGTGTAAACGGTGCCCATAGCAGTGTACACAGCTCCTGGTTATCTGAATAAGATGCTGTGAAAACCACATGCTAAAGTGATGCAACTGTTCGCCTCTTTGTGCTTAATTTGCCAGGCCTTATTTTGATGATTTTTTAGGTGTTTATAAGATTATCCCTTCACACAGACAGGCCGTCTGTCACCTCAAGTGCCAGGCTTTAATTTCACCCATGGCTCCCCTCTCCTGGAACTCGTCCCCGGCATAATTGACTTTAACAGGTTTGAGCTCAGCTGTGGCCTGTCTTGGGACTCAACTCTTACTGGCTCTATCTCTCTCTCGCTCTCTATAGCGCCTGATTAGTGGTCTGCTCCGGAGGGGAGGGCTGCTGGGATTTTCTGCTACCAGGTGTCTGTTCAACCAGGGGGCCCAGTCTTATCAGGCAGCCGAACGGAACAGACCTGCTTAAGAATAATCCCGCTTCCCCCTGGACATGCGACGGACAACCATCAGCTTGTAGCCTTCCTGTTGCTCACCTTGAGTTATCATATCACATAGAGGGCGGGGAGAATGTTTTAGCCTGTGCTGTGTTAATTATGAATTGCTTAACGAGACGAGGCAGTCAGGTGGAACAGCAGTGCGGAGGGTTTAATTACAATTTCGCTTCTTTCTCTCTGCTGTAAACCCAAACCTAGATGTCTCGCCTGTGTTTTTTCTTTTTTTCTTTTTCGGGGGGTTACGCACAAACACGAATTGAATTTCTCTTTCTCACACACTCTCTCTATCTCTCTTGTCACACACCGACTCGCTCTATTCCTCTCTACCTTCCTCTCGCTCAGATATCAGCATTCTGAGTGAACGTATCATTTATTTTTGGTTTTTGCTTCCTGTCTAGATGTTCCCGCATGCGCCCAACCTCCACTGCCACTTGAAGGGAGGTGCTTTCTTCTTCCCTGATAAAACCAGCCAACTCAAAAGCGGCCAATTAAAATCAGCGCTGACAAGTCTTTTTTTTATGTGCTGACAGGATCACTGTCCCTTCACCTGAGGGGGCTCCAGGTGTTTGTTCTCATGTGTCATACCTCTCTTTTATATTTTAACTAGTTCTTCAAGAGACATCACACTTCTTTCTCTGCACCTGTTCTCAGATTCTCATTATTTCTGCCTGCTTTTGGCTTTCAAAGCTTAAAGCCTTTAATGGCAGCTAATGAAGACCACACATCACGTTGGCTTCTGCCTTGACATATTCAACACCCTTATCATTAATTGTTACACTTGGCTACTTCTTGTCATCACACTGAGAATCTTTCATAGAAGCGTTAATAGAATGAGGAGAATGTCAAATGAGGTGGAAGGGTTGTATTGTCATCCCCGAGGGATATTTAATACCCTGAGGTTTCTCTCTCATAGTTGGGGAGATTTAATAGTTTTTAATAGTTCTCAATTATGATTTATTTAAGGATCAACTTTATCTTAGATGTTTTTCATAAAACATTATAATAAACTGTTATATGTAATGTTATAAAAAAACTATAAAAAGCATATTTGTTAAAGAAAATGATGCTGAAATGATTTTAAAATTCAATGAAATTCTTGAATTTAAATTTATTTTATATTAGCCAGTTGCTAGGACAATATTTTTTAGTTGTCGTTCAAGTAAAATGACCAAAACTGAAATAAAAAATTAAGCTATATATATATAATGCACATAAATAAATACTATAAAAAAATGCTGTTAAATATTCAGTATGGAACAGGGTGTAGACAAGGTGTGAAAGAACAAGATCATAAAGATTAAAAATGAACACCCTGTGGTATGTAGTATACTTTAGATGATCTGGTTTTTAAATTATAAGAAACGTTTTCACTTTGCGTTTAGACTCTTGATGATTGTAGGAGATAGTTGAGGTCTTGCTAAATATGTGGAGCAGCTTTTGACAGTGTTGTGGTGTATTCTAAAACTCTACAAGGCACACATGGAGGAATTCTAGCATCTTTTTAAGAGTAGTATGAAGAATTGAGATTTGACATACATTTATCTATCTCTTTATATGCAGAGGCAGCTATAACTACATTGTGGTGCTATCAGGGCATTGCTGGGTTTGTATGGGAAACAGATTGAAATTTAAGTCGTTTTTCCACTGATAATCTTTCCCTCCAGTGAACTGTTAATGGCTGCAAGCGCCTCATTGAGTCAGTGAGTTGAACTTAAGAACCGGATCGGCCCAGTTCGTAAACAAATTGGTAGGAATAACAGAATTTAACAACAAAAACTTTGGGAAACAAGAGAGCAGAAGTCTCCCTTTAGCCTCAATTTAATCTCACTACTGTCTAGGAGAAATATAAGGAATTATAGAGATCTCATTTGTGATTTTTCAGCCCTCTGGATATCGCACAGCTATATGCAGACAGAGGGGAAAAGAGACAATGTGTAATCAATGGCTTGCACCAGCTATTCTCCGTTCATTCAAGTGAGTAAATGCATTTATTGGGATTAGCAGGCCTGCTGTAGCCCAAACGGGATTCTGAGATAAGCACACAGATTCAGGAATGCTTCTTTAAGCTGCTGGAGATAAAGATCGACCTATAGATCTCTAGCCTCTGACCATAATTTATTTTTAAATCGGAATTTCATTGAAAGGCAAAGTGGTTTATTGTGGCTCTATCAGTTCAATGCTGAATTCCAGCTGGTTTCTGCAGCACTGGGAACACGCTGTCTGAAATCATTAAAGCCATTGTCCCTCTGTATTCTCAGACCAAACCGAACAATCTCCTGCTAAAAGAAAGAGGTTTAGTCATAGGCAAAAAATGCAGAAAGAGAGAAAGAGAGGAATAAGAAATACTCCTTTAGTTATTTTATAAAAGCCGTCTATCAGCAGAGAAGGACTGTTATGTCATGCAGTAGTGATTTGAGACTGTCTAATATGATTATAGTTAAAACCTAACCTTTGTTTTAGTCTTGTGATTCACTTCAAGCTTAAAGTGACTTTTGAGAATACAAAATACCTTTTTAAATTATCTCTGTAATTGAAGAAATTGCTATAAAGTTAATCAAATTTTGTATATCCATTGAATTCAGGGCAATGGCAAATTTCAGACAGACTCTGGCACTTAAATGTCATCTTTGACTCTGAATTGAGTAGTTAGAGTAAATGATTAAGTTTTCCGTCCTCGCTGGTCTGTTTAACATAATTGCAGTCCAGGGGCTACTTGTTTATACCCTTTCATGTAATTGTTACTGGTAGCTGGTTCACAAAGACTTTTCATCAAATTAATTGAAATGGCAGACTATTTGATTAAACTGTCTCAAAATTAATTTCCTTATCATATTTGGGTGAAACTGATTTCATGCAGTAAAGCTTCAAGTTCGTCCGTGTTGAAACTCTTTACTCTCACTTTGTCTCTTTAAAGCTTGCCTGTCTGCACACATTTGCTTCACAATTAATCACACCAATTTTAATTCTCGGAGCACAGCATATGCTGGTAGACAAGCTAATTGTATCCATCAATTTTCGCAGCTTGTGTCAGATTTACATTTCAGGCAACTTTAGCATGAGGCTTCCATGGATTACCAGGAGAGTACCACGTGCTAAATTCCTATAATTAATCATAAATCCAGACATGTGAAAGAATTAGAGAAATGTTGTTCCTGTCATGTTGATATTATGTACATCAAATATCACAGCCAATCAGAAGTGTGTGGGTGGGCTCTCTCTGGAAGTGCATCTAAATGGATACGTTTATAATGTAATTCATACATATTAAACATTTTTAACATTATTAACATTATTAAATGTAAATACTGAGTGACTGATAACATTTCTGTTATGGAATACACGGTAACACTTCAGAATAGGGGGTCAGAATAATGCATTAGTTAAGCATTAATTAATGCTTAATTTGTTCACAATAAAGCATTAGTTGAGCAAAAACACACTAGTAATTAATGATTAACTTAACATTAATTATTAGTAGTGTGTTTTTGCTCAACTAATGCTTTATTCTGAACAAATTAACCATTAATTAATGCTTGAAGAGCAGTTTGTGCTGATTACAAGAAAAATACAGGTTGGTCAATAATATGTTCTAAATAGCTGAAAAAAGCTCAAAT
>JAUMHP010000057.1:7361407-7399211 GCA_032361065.1 Enteromius trimaculatus
TAACCGTGGTGTGCGTGTGCAAGGACGTGTGATTATTACAGTTAACTATGCGAAGTGATATGGAACTGTAATGCGGTGAAGAGAGCTGCCTGGAACTACGTTCGCTGTGCGTTTCCCTGAAAATAATTGCGCACCTCAGAACGTTTGTCAGCCAATCAGATTCAAGCATTCAACGGCCCCGTAGTATAATGCTTAACTAATGCCTATTCTGACCCCCTATTCTGAAGTGTTACCGAATACACTTGTTGGTTCACAGTGATTCCATAGATTTAACGGTCATCTTGGATTCAAAATTATAGTTGTTTGAGTATGATGGTCCACTGAACAGCAAGTCGTAGATGAATCCAAGTGCAGATTTATTATACAAAGTAAAATCCAAAAATCCAAACAAAACACAAAGATTTGTATTTACTTCACTACAAATATGAATTAACTCACTAAACACAGAGGTTAATACATTCAATACATGACAAACCAATCAGAACATGACAAATAGAACAAAGGAACCAATAGAAGGAACACACAAGGGCAAAGGAACCACGTCTAGACAGGAACCAAGACTAAACTCCAAAATCAAAGACATGAACATGAAACAAACCTCAAAAACGTGGCGTGACGATATGAACAACTTCCAAATTTGCTACTAACAGTTCTTACTTTAATGTTCAACTATTCATCAGTTTGTTTTATTGTTATTGTTCATATAAACCTAGGAGTTCCGAATTGTTTTTAAAATTATTATTTTATAGCAAAGACTATACATTTTGCCTTTAGACACTCTTATATTTGTATTATTCTAATTTTAAATTGGCTTTAATGTATTCAGATATATTGCAATAGTTACTCTGGCATTTCCTGCATTCCCAAAAGCATTGTTTTAAATGACATCACTTATTTAACTGAATTTGGAGGCCTTTTCAAGTAGTATAAGAGAGAGAGAATGAAATCTTAAGATTACATATATAAAGATTACAGTTATGACATGCTGGTGTGTGATAACGTTATTTTAGTCTTTATTATGGGTGCCGTGAGTGGTGCCTAGAAACTTGGCTGCAGGATTATGGATGATGAACAATAAACTTCACGGTTCTTCTCAGAAGTTTCCCGTCTGAGCTAAGGTGCAGTGCAGTGTAGAACTATCCTAATATCAATTCCCTCCTCGTTCCCTAGGCCATCAATGTGCAACGTGCCCTGACCCGTACCTGCACTTGTTTAACCATCCATGTCTAAGCACCTGCAGCAGGGCCAGTCAGTGGCGACAGGATGACAGTGGCCCCCTGGGTTTGAGGGTCTCACAATAACCGGCGAGTTGATTGAGTTCACAACCCTGACCCCTCAACTACTCCTCTCTCTTCCTCTTCTCTCCTGTGCTGACTTCACAGCAAACTCATGATAAAGTGTAATGGCCTTCTCCCATGACCGCTGGCCATTTAATTGATTTTTGCACATGGGCACAGGAGATCTGAATTATCTAAGAGATTTACTTGGATAGTTTAACAGGACTGAATGGAGAGACTGTGACGGATTTGTTTCATATATTTAAGGCTCTGGAAGTAAAAATGTATTCAATTGTTTAAAAACTTTTAGACTTTATATTTACTACTATATTACTATATTTTGTGTATTGCTTGGGGTTGATGGGATGTTTTTATTCTCATCAAGGCCTGCATCTGTTAAACCAAATTAAATAAAAAAAATAAAATTAAAGTGTTGTGGAATACTTAAAAATAGAAACACTTATTTTAAATAGTTATAATATTTAAAAAATAATTCTGTGACATCAAAGCTAATTCTTATCAGCAATTACTCCAGGCTTCAGTGCCTCATGCTGCTTTTTCTGCTATTTAACATTTAAATATTTAAAGTAAATATTTTTTTTTTATTCAGGAATCTAATAATAAAAGTTCAAAAGCACTGCATTTATTTGAAACATTGTAACTGTGTAAAAGTTAATGCATCATTACAAAAAATATTTTATTTTTATTTTACTGGCCCCAATCGTTTTGTTAATTTTAATTTCAACAGGATATCCACAATAAAACCATGAAGTAAGAATTCTTTTGAATTTAAGATAGCATCATATATCTAAAAACTACATTTTAGCACTGAATTTACATCAGCACTTTGGCAGAAGAGTTTAAATACATGAAATTATAGACTGCTAGTCTACATTTTTTACTTCTCATTCATTTATAGTAATCATTTTGCAACTTTTTGACACTCTTGCTCAAGATCCACTGTCAGTCTCACTCTCCCTCACCCAAACCTGACATTCAGCTCTCTTAGGAAACAACTTAAAAATGTCCCTCTCCTCTGCACAGTTGTACTTGTACAGTTTTTTTTATAGCTTGCACGATTCTGTCCATTTTATTTTACAATTACTACACAGTTGACCTAGAATGACCCATCAGGACAGCATTCCTTGCTTCTTGCCAGGGATTTGAACCAGCATCATTCCAGCTCTGAACTCTGGCTGCAACTCCACCCTCTCCAACAAAGGAACACTGTTTAATAGCATCCACTTTCATATCCGTCATTCCATTATGTCACTCATCCAATTCCCGTATAGCATATAATGCATCTCATATGTTTGCATTAAATAATGGCATAGACTAAAATGAGAAATGATGGGACCTGCAAAATGAAATGCATGAACAGCCAAGACTTTCCCATTTAAAAACGCCAAGCTACCAAAACATTCTTATCCCAAATAAAAGAAGAAATTGGAGAGATTGTTGAAAATAAAATCTTCAGCGAAATAATAATCCAAGATGGAGTCAACAGAATGTTGAATCTGCCATTCTCCATTGAAAGTTTTATGGGAAGCAGTGTTCCAAGACCGATCCCTATACGCTATCTCCTCACCACTGGAGTGTGACTGAAATCATATGAATGAATCGATCAGGTTTTTCCTTTGTGGTACAGTCCCTTCTGCAGTTTTTTTTTACTTTTGCTCAGACTGAAACGTGACACATGCTTGAGGTTTGGGAAAGCCATTTTGGACACAATGGTGGGCACTTAAAAGCCCTGGGAAATAAGACAGAGGTCAGAGTTGGCGGAGGGAGGTAGAGCGTAGCATTGGAAGTCAATATATGGCAGTGGGTTGCAGAGGAGAGAGATGGAAGGAGGGCATGGGGGTGTTAATAGAATGAAAGAATCAGCAGGATGAGCTAGCCAGTCCAGCATGCAGTGTTGACAGGTAATCATTGAATGCCAACCATGAGGAGGGAACAGAAGCAGCAGAACTCTGACTCTTTACTGTTTTTAGTATCTCTGAGAATGGATGACAGCCGATAAAGTGACACAGTAATCCCACTGAGATGACTAAAACTTGTGAAATGAGACAATTTAAATAAGATGTTATCAGCTATAGACATCTAAAACCCATGACATATCATAATATATCTGACATCAGCGCCCTAAAAAAGTATACGATTTTCATTGGTCAGTTTTAATGTGTAGTGCTATAGGACACTTTGGTGACACATAAATATGTGAATAGGCTAACGCTAAACTCTGAAGCTGTGAAGCCAAGTCTTGTGTGCTGAGCGTTATTTCTGTGATGTCTGAGAGCTGTTTCCAGATTGATCATTTATGAGCTATCGTGATATTTTGGAGGAGGCAGCGAGGCAGCTCACTAGATTTTAGAACGAAACTAAACCTGGCAAGACCAGGTCTCATCTATAAAGTATGCGCTATTGTCTCAAGGCAGGTTTTCAGCTATTTCTGTTTTGTTTGTCCAATCTCAGACCCTCTCTTTCTCTCGCCCCTTTTGCAGCCCTGCTGGCTTCTGGACACTTCCTGGGAGGAATCTCCGGCAGTGGATACTTCATCCGGCAATTGCCAAAGGGTTATCTGTTCTCACGGACGGTGATGGTGTGACAGACACATCTTTCACGCTCTGATCTTCCCGAGGGGGAGCCACTGAGGATTAGCTGGCAGATGATGCATCAGGGGGAGGAGGAAAGGCTGTGTTTATCTGCTGTCCCTGTGTCACAGAGAGCTTCTGAGGAGCATTCAGCTGCCAGCGGCATCAGCGGGCCTCAGCCATCCAGCTGTTCACCTCACTGCCACAGCTAAAGTGATGAGTCCCAGCCTTCCCTTTCAGGTAGATACCACCGTTTCCTCGCTCTAATTGCCCCGCTAGCCCAATTCCCCGGTCTGGGCTCCACCGTCTTGGAGTCTGTAATAGGTGGAAGTACAGTGTTACGTGAGAGGTCTCTGCCAGGCTTTGCTTCCTCCTTTCCCTGTGCAACTAGAACTAATGAAGAGAAATAGCTGCCATTTTGGGTCCCTGTGCTCACTGCATGTCACTTAGAGGAGACATCTATTCATTCAATTATAAGAGCGGTCTGACAAGGTGGCTCAGCAGAGGCTTCTCATTGTGTAAAGTATGAACAGTGTTTTAAAAAGCACTTTACCAGTACAACTGAGAATTCTATCGATATAATATAGCTTTTAACCCATATACTTCTGTTTAGGGGTCAGGGTTTGGCAGGTTAACATGACGCTGTGTGTATTTGCATTGCCCTTAACCAATCAGCTGATCAGTCATAGTTTTATTTTTGTATGGCTTGTATTGTAGACTGCTTTTCATTGAGTCAATTTTAGGGTGTACTCACACTAGGCATGGTTGCCGTAAACCGGGCCCAAGTACTATTGCCCCCCCTCCCCATTCCCCCTTTGGCCTGCACTCATACATAGAATTTCTGGATTAGTGCCGGAGCACGCTTACGTCATTATGGTGCGACGGTTTCAGGATAAAGAGGAAGAGTGACACTCTCGCTAAAACGCGAGTCCATCGCTCTGTTTACTTTGTGGATAGTAATTTTGAGTACAAACAATACAATACTGTAATTCTATAAGAAATAAATAAAAAAGATTAATTAATACATTTACCTGGGTCTTCAGTCTATGATTAGCTCACCTCCACTCTTATCTGAAAAGTCTTTTTGGGTCGTTCGTTCATAACGTGACGTAATAGCCCCATAACCCTATCAAATGCAGTCTGATCTGGAAAGAGAATTGATTAGGTCATCTATCGAGTCTTTCGTTCTTTTGGCTTATGGGTCTATCATGTGATGAATGAACGACTCAATGCCAAAGACTCGAAACAGGTGAACTAATTCCAGTGAGCATTTTGCGCAATGCGCATGCACGACTGAACAAATCACTCTCCGAGATGACTCTGTTCTTCTAAAGTCACATTAAATATTTGGTCAAAATGAATCACTACTTTCTGTTCTTTGGTAGGAGTGCTAGGAAGGCTCAATAACATTTAGCATTTTCTTAAAACCCGCATTAAAATCCACGTCTATAAATGTAATGTAATGATCGCTGTGACCGATTGATTGTTTTGCACCGTTGTGCCTCTGTTGGAAATGCCTTGAATGCTGCAGGGATAGTTTGTAATGTGCGTGTTTCTAGTTTTCATCCGTTTGGGGGTGGAAGGGGCTGCCTTGTTGAGCGTAGCACTGAAAACATTATATTTTACACGCTGTATTCTCTCTCTTTTTTTCTTTTTTTTTCAAATATAAAAGTATTAGTCTGAATCGTTCGCTTTGTAATGCATACCGTACGAATGGTTCAATACGAATACACGTATCGTTACACCCCTAATATATGTATATATATATATTAGGGCTGTCAAAAATAATGCATTAACGACGTTTATTATTTTTTGTTGTTAATTTTTTTAACGCATTTCACGCGTGCGCAGAGTGACAAATTATTTGTTAGGAAAGTGGGGCAACAATTACCTCAGAGTAATCAGTGACATGTGGGAACTGAAGTTTTTTACACTCACTATATTAAAAGCTGAGGAGCGTCATTTTGCGGAGGCTTGTAAAGAACAGTTCGTGTCTGTTGCACGTAGTGGGCGCAAAACGACAACCACTGGAACTGACAGTGCACACGACATGGTTGCCGCAATTTGTTTTACACGCTATGAACACATGAACTGTGTCACAGTGAGTCTTACTGACAGTGTCTTTGTGAATACTTTGGTCAAGGCAGCGCGCAGCATAGCAGGAGCGGCAGTGTCGCGCGATAGTTTTGGCGCCGAGTCTATTTTGTCTTGGATCTCAAAGCATAACCTATTCTGCAGTAGCATCTGCATGCAAGCCTTCTGTTGCATGGCAAAATGTAGTATTTCTTATACAAAATGTGAGAAGGGTCAGACAGTTTTTCCTGACAGGCTCTGCTGTTTTTTTCTTATACACATATTGAAAACTTTGATCAAGTTTATTGTGTAAACTATAATATAGACAGTCGCATAACAAAGTATGCTGGCTATGACATTATTCAAAGCACATGGCACACAGTGTTCGGAGAATAACGCTGGAAAATACGACAGAAATAAGGTGCTTGTCTATAGCCTATACTCCAGTACAAGGCGCGGTTCAGCTGCGCGCGACAAACCCTGCCAGAATGTAGAAATACACACACACACACACACACATATAATGTTATAAATGGATATTTAATCAGTCAATTCAATCAATTTAGTATAGTTTAGTTATAAAAAACAAATACAATTTAGTGTGGGAGTAGTCACATGGGTTTTACAATTCAGGCGTTTAGCTCAAAAACAACTTACTATAAGCAACAAATAGCAACCTGGATTCAGTGTTACACAAATGAACAATTTTGTTAGCAATTGTATTAGTAGAATGCCAGTCATGATTCTGTAAACGAATGTGCAAAAATGGAGGTAAATGAGATAAAGCGTGTAGCACTCTCCTTGTAAAATAAAAGTATTGAGCTACTGATATATTTGGCTACTTCATCTCATGTGCTTTTTTTTATTTTTTAGTAAAACTTTTTAATTAGGGAAAAGGTACTAAGTTCACGTTTATAATACTTTATCCCATCCTTTTGTTGATGCCAGCTTGCTAAAACAGTGCAGGTAGAGGCTTATTATCAAGTTGTGTGCTTCTGTGATTTTTATGGACAAATAAAGCAGGCGGAAATGACAGGTGGTGTTCAAAGGTTTGCTCGGCTTGTCGAACACAAGCCAATTGGATGCATTACTGTATAGAAATTCAAACGAGGGGAAGGGAAGGCGTCTGTGATACAGTAAACAGGATTAGGAGCTTTTGTTTCCTTTGCTGTCAGAGCCGGTGGTGTCCTGTAGAGAGAGATCTAATGGAACGAGTCTGGCTGAGGCTGCTTTAGACCTGTTACAGACTGTGCTTTAGTGTGTGTTGTGGGAGTTGTAATCAAACGTTAATTAGCAGGCCCAACTGTTTACAGACAGATCAGCTCGGATGCCCTTTCCCATGTGAAGATTTGGGGAAGTACCGCACGTTTGTTGAAGCTTTTCAGGCACAGTGGTCAGTGGGAAACGCTGCTTCTTCTTTTCAAACATTTTATTTTGCTTTAGAGTTGAAAGGTGAAATCTTTATTTTTAATGTTCTTTGGACAGGGGAGAAAAATAGCTCACAGCTTGTTGGGTGGACACGCTTGCTGATGGTGCTTTTGTAAAACTGCTTACCAGCTAGACTGTGTTGCACAAAATCCTGTCAGTGACACTATTTTGCTGTCCGCGTCTTTTAATTTATTTAAAAACACATTCATGTTGCCAAAAATGCCAGTGTAATACAGCTGTACTCATGTAATTGTATAAGAGTATAAAAACTGACTTGAACAGAAACCACTTTATCACTCGAACTTAAATAATTCTGCATAATTGTTTTTTATTTATTTATTTTTTTAATGTAGAATTTATATAATGCTTAAAATTTTTGTTATTGGAATTGGATTTGTTCTGAACAAAATGGTATCCGTGCATCCCTAGTTAGTTACGGTTTTAAATGCTACTAAATGCCACGTCATGTTATTTATGAATTAATAATTAATAACATAATGCAAATTTAATAATGTGTTATATCAATATTTAATAATTGTACCCTCAATTGCTTAAGTGAAATTAATGCTTTCACTTGGTTACACCACATGACATTTTAGAGTAATTAAAGCTACATTTTTCTTTCAAATGGTAATTTCATGTACTTATGAAAGTTAACATGACTATAGAGAGTGAATTTTATGGACCATGACACTTTAAACTAGATTTTGTCCGTCTTATCTGTCATTAACCCACGTTACTGAAAAACAGCTCATGAAAATGATGAATGTCGTAAAAGTAAGCATTATGTATATACATAAAATGTGTCTGTTAAACACAGAAACTATAGCATATATAGATGTAACACTAGATCACAAGAGTGAGAAAAAGCTGCCTGTTTTTGATGTGAAATTCATTGCCTCAGCTAGAACTGATAAATTAATTCCCATGTGCGTCTATGAAGATATATATGAGTACGTGACTTTTCACAACAATCTGACATGTAACCCACCCAATCTGGGAAGATGTTCAGAAAAATGTACTTTAAATAGACCTTTGACCCCCAATAACCCTATAGAATTAAAACCCTTGTATATTTAAATATGTTCTTTTTTGGCCCATTCGTGGCAGTATACGTGAAAATCTGAATGGGAGTCAGTGCCTCTGTCTGAAAGAGTTAACTCGTGTGCTGCTTGAGAAAATCTCGACTGAAGTGTCATGAATCCTGAAGCTCTCTCAGGTTCTTAAAACTGCACACTGTGTTCCAGTCTGAGCCCACAAGCTTTGTTTGACCTAGTTATTCTAAAAAGCAGCGCAGGACTTTGGCGCATTCGATTTCCAGGATGGCTGGTACGGCGGTTGACAGGCACATGCAGGAACGTGCGTCAGTATTCACATCCTCCCTACGGCTGACAGGTCACTGGGAAAAGGCCACGTCCATCATGTCAAGCTTTTCCACTCTCAGTCTACGAATGTTTGCTTAGCAGTATACAACCTTTTGAAAATCTTTACTGTAAATACTGAAATTTATGTTTTTGGGGATTTCTGGTGTACGTACCTATACAATTATTTAGAGGTCTGTTTTAGTTCTTGGAAAGTATATAAGGCGTGCCTGTATATGGATGTTGGAGGATAAAAGGAATAGCTTAATGGCATTTTATTTGCATAGATATTTGCATTGATATCGCTCAATCAAATTTAAATAAAAAAAAAAAACAAAAAAATGGAAAATACAAACTTAATTTGGGGTCAATAAGGTTTGGTAAATCTATATTCCAAGGTCTTCTTGTTACAAGTTACATGCACTTACTATTATAATAACAATAAATGATATATAATTACATGCTCTAAGCCAAACCCTAAACCTATAGTGAGTACATGTAGTTGACAAATATAATTTAGTATTTAAATGTAGTAACAAACAACAAATGATACAAAAAAGATAAATATTTAGTGTACTTTATAATTAATGCTTTATTTTTGTAATATTTTGTATATAATCTTAATGTGCACATCATATTTTTATTTTAACTTAATTCTGTTCTTTTGAGCTTTTCCAGTTTCCACAACATTATTGAGCAGTATCAACTGTTTACTGCATTAATAATTCTACAGTATATATAAAAAAAAATGTTTCTTGAGCACCAAATCAGTATTGATTTCTTCAATACTTCAAATATTTCTTGAGTCATATGACATTAAAGACCATAGTAATGACTGCTGAAAATTCTGCTTTGAAATCACTGGAATAAATTGTTAGTGTAATTTTTTTTATTTTTTTTTTTTATGTAATTTTAAATTACATTTTATTTTTTCTTTTAACAGTTTTTTTGCCATGTGCTTTGATCATTTAAATGCAGCTTTGGTGAAGAGATTTACTTCACAATAATACAAAATGTAATTTCCACAAGTGAGCACCAATCATATTTATTAGAGATTGTAGTTTACGTTTTTGTTTATCGGTATTAATAATTGGTAATTTAACCATTTTTTAGGAATGTATTTTTCTATGTTTCTACAGTATTGCGTTTTTTGGTCTTGCAGTGTTTTACTGAAGTACAGCTTATCTAATTAATATTAGTTCAGACATTATTAAGTGCTACTTAGCCACTGAGGTATTTTTGAGCAGGTTTTGAGAGAAAGATGTTGAGTGTCGATTCTGAATGAAAGCTGACCTACAGGTCAACATCACTTATTTATTCACTTAGAAACGTTAAACTGAAATAAGCTATCAAAAATTGAATGGGCCAAGCTCCAAAGTCCCAAGCAACCAGGTCTAGCCTGGCTATTATTTAAGAGGATATCTGTGTATACCCTTTTGAAAATACCTAATTCTATCAAGACATTTACTTGTGGGAGCTGTTAAAGGATAAGAGATCTTTTTTCACTCTGTCAAGGCCTCTCACCATATTCCTCTCAAATCAGATTTTCCTGCAACACTGCTGAAGCAATAAAATAAGAATCTAATTTTCCCAAATGAAATCAACCAAAAACCAATTGGGAGCTGCAGGCTTTCCTTGAGAAATCACATCAGAATAATTCCACATTCCAAACACATATTTTAGTCTGATAGCAATTCATCCATCAATACACCGATTCTGTCTAGCCACCTCGAACAGATCGTCCGCAGGTAATGCATTGTATGCCGTCTCCGTAAGAGGAAAATCAATCAAAATTTTAATTCAGATAATACTGTAATACACCGCTCTATGCAAAGCTGTATGCCATATATGAAGCAAAGATGCTATAAAATGTAGAGATCCCCATTTTTCGCCGCAGGACTGGTGCGAATGAATAACCTTGGTTTGTGCTGCTGAGCTGTTTAAATGAGTTACATTCCCATTTCGGTTGTCAATGGAGAGGTTTATTACATGTGAGAGGCATAACGTGGATGTGGTCCATTGCATATTTGCCATTTGAATGCTGTGGAGATTTCCATCAGTCAGCGCGTGACATTAAACAAAGCTTGCGTGTGGACGGATACGGCAGAAGACGTTCATAGTTCAAGATCGGCTGTTTTAAAAAGTGAATAGTACAAATGCAATAGCGTACAACTGCCATCTTGAAATGTTTGCTAAAAAGTTCATTGTAAAGCAGACATGCACTGAAATTCGCTCTCACCTATACACATGCTTGGAAAGTCAGTGATTTCAGAACTAATCCTTCACCCCAAGGATATGAATTACAGCGGCGGGGGACAGAATTAAATGAGTTGCAATAAAAAGGTGTTAATACCCTCAATTACTTCAGGGCTGAAAGACCCAGGGCTCTGCCTGTGTTTGCCGTGGTCGTTACCGCATCAATGCGTGCGGCTTTAAAACAGAATGATCCTGATCTTTCAGTGATCGTGAATGGCTCGTGTGCTCGATTTCACGTCCTCAAGGATTAAATGACTAGTCAAACGCATGCTGGTGATTAATGTAATGATTCCCTAGAGTTGTTTATCACACTTGGCTGGTGTGTTCACTCCCTAACAGGGGAGAGAGAGCATAAACACTATTGTTTGCTTTTGTTTTTGCAGGACTAAAAGTGGACAGAACGTCAATGGGCTGGACTATGATTCTAAAAGATGACTCAGGTGTAACGGGCTGGACATGGCGTGTTGGGAACTACCTGCTGCTCTCTATGTCTCTAATTGGAATGCAAGTGAGGTCGGACCTGGAGTTTCCAAAAGACAGACACTATGCATGGAAAACGGGTAAGCGCGCTGTCTATGATGTCTATCCGTGTGATATGGAGATTTCTACGATAGATCTCTTTTTAATGGCTCCACTTTGATGTTTCTCCCTCCTGTTAGCATTACACAACATCCATCCATCCGTCCATTCAGGATTTTATCTTACTCTAGCTCCAAGCAATACGTGTTTATCAGGAACTAGCTTAACAAATTCCTCTCTGCCATTTCAACATTTCATGCTGCTTTCTTCCTTCTCATGCCTAATTACTTTGCTCTCTGAGATGTGGCCTAGCAGTTAGTGTGCTCTGTTTATTATTTACTCATCTTTTTGTTGTTGCAAACCCGTTGTATGGAGCACAAAAGGAAAGGTTTCACAGAATGCTCAGCCTGCTCTTTTCTCAACCTGGGATCATTGAAAAAAACTTGCTAAACTTGCTGCAGTTCGCTTTAGTTTCCAGTTGCAGTGAACATTAGTAACAGTAAAACCAGCAACTTTTATTCCTTTGCATACAAATTACAATTACAGTAAAATTAAATAAAATTATAGATTATTAGTGATTAATAAAGACTTATTTTCCTGCATTGTATTGCATAATACAACACTTTTACCAAAACTAATGTCATTTGAGATTTGCATCACATAATTAATTATGTATGTATGGCTTTTCTGCCATTGTAAACTTGCTCAATAGCACACCTGACCTGTTTCTCATTAGCATGCCTGTTATTAAAATATTGTCTGTTTACAAGTACTCATAAAACACATATTCTACATCCCTAATCCTACCCAATACCTAAACTTAACAACTACCTTACTAACTATTAATAAGTAACAAATTAGGAGTTTATTGAGGCGTAGTTAATGGTTTGTTTATAGTGAGAACTGGACCTTAAAATAAAATGTGAGCGATTAATCTATTTCAGATAAAACTGAATATGCTTTTAGTGGCACTCACTGGAAGCAACGCCAAATGACCCTGGGTTGTTTTTTCTGTAGGGTGAAAGGACACCACAGCTGTTCTTCACTCCTTTCACTTTCGTTTTACGCAGTGTGGTCATTCTGCTGAATTTCTATTTTTGTGTCAAACTAATGAAAGGAACTTTCCTGACTGATTTGGAACAACATGGAGGCGAATAAATGATGACAGAATTTTCACTTTTGGGTGAGAGATCCCTTTAATTGCATTGTATTGACTCTGCTCTCTGTTTGCTTGTGTCTTTGTGGAAAACCGTCTTTCATCTATTCCTTTTTTTTCCTCACTGAGAATCCCTCACACAGCTCCCAACATCACAACGACACTGACATCTTATGCTGGAATGAAAACTCTGCCGAGTTTGATCAAGGGATCCTGTGTAGATGTGGGTCTGTTAGCATAATATATGCTCTGAGAAAGATTATCCATCTCTTGCCGAACAATGACAGGCCCTACTGCAGAGAATGTAATCACATATAATGATGTATATAGTAATCTATTCCTAGTCCTCAAAGCTGGAGTAATTACCTACCGTTATGCCTAGCTCGAGATTTATGGGCTTTGCCAAGGCATTCTGAAGTAAGGCAGGATTTTCTACATGTTGTGCTCAGTTTCACAAACAAGAAAATCTGATTCCGCCCCTTAATCTCTCTGCTTCTGTCAGAACAGGTCTGATTTTTCCCCTCGCTGCAATGATTGATTCCAGATAAGGACTTTTACCCTCGGCGCGTGCAGCTTGCTGCAGCTGTTGACTTCAAAATATTTGATGAATGAAACACGAAAGCATTTGCATTCCATAAATGATTTAAAACACCCAAAGGTGATTCAATTTGAGCCTGGTTGTTGTCCTAGCTTTGCCTCAAAGAAGCAGACCTGCAGAATGAAGCAAAAAGCCCTTGGAGTAACAAACGCAGAGCATCGCTCTCAGATCAGCAGTGTGGAAAATTAAGTAATGAATTTAAACTCACTGCCTCAGATGTGTTCACTGTCCCTGTGAGTTCCAACCTTTTTTGTACACAAAGGCCTCATTGGCTTTATGATCAGCGCTTTCATGTGCTTCCTCTCACTGTGACGATGGTACTACTCAAAAGATAAAGAGATTGATGAACTACACTTGAAAAAGCCTGTGCGCAGAAAGAATCTAATCAGATCATCGCGAGCGTGGCTGTGACATCTCTACCGAGCAGTGATGGCTGATATATATCGCTTGGAAAAATGAGAAATCACATCGCTGAATACATTTGAATGCTTTTTTTGTGAGTAGGACCGATGACAAGCATTGTACGTGCATCTGATAAGTCAATGGCTGTAAGGATTGACATCAAATTTTTATAGAAAGGATTATCATACGGTTGGACCAATTAGCAGTGCCTTACAGAGCATGAGAGATTGCCGGTGTAAATTATTAATGACTTGATTATAAAGTCAACTCAGTTCCACTTAGCTGAGTTTGAATTATTAGGTTGTAGCGATGGTTACTTTCTGTGGTTGTTGACTACTTTTCTAGCACCAGTCGTTAGCTAGTCAGCATCTCTGGAAATGTCAAAGTCTGCAAAACATTTCATTGCCTCTTGGTCGGTTCATATAAATACAGTTGGGGTAATTGGTGTCCTATAATTCTTCTAGGCGTATAACCACAGGCAGAGCTGAGTTCAAATGAGGGCTCAGCTGTTATAGGTGAAACCGTTTCCTCAGAGTTGGCAGAACAGTGTGACTCTTCACGATATGGAGAGCTGATGTGTGCTTTAGGCTTGACCTTCATCATTGTCTGAGAAACGGGGGGTACCCAAGGCTGTGGGTAATGGGATGATCATTTAGCTCCTTAAACAAAGCACTCTCATTAGGGCCTGTGAGGAACAATCCCTTCTCCTCTATTTTTCACCAGCGACTGCCTGAAGAGAGAGAGAATGAGAGTCATCAGTGATCTGACTATATGCAGGGTTTCTGCATGTGATTTTCATCTGAAATCAAAGGAGCCTGCTGAAAATGTGAGTGTTTTTTCCCACTGAGCCATCTGAATGGGCTTTTAACAAGCTGTAAATAATGTCAGGTGTAGTTAGCATTGTCAACCCTCATGCACAGTAAGAGTACTGCGTTTTCTGGAATGATTGTTTTTTTTTGTTAAGGTATGCAGAAATAAAGGAGATTGTGTCAGTTTTTTTTTTTTTTTTGGCAAAAATAGTGGATGAAAATAGTGCAATGCAGTGTCTGCTGTTATCTAAGCATTTTAAAGCATATTTTTAACATATTTTAAGTTATTTGTGAATTTTAATAGTTTTTTATAGCTTATGTTTTATTTTAATAGTACAATGTTTTAGTTTTTAGCTCTACCATACTGTACGCCTGAGAAACAAGTGTATTACTCATCAGCGTACTATTATCTAGGCAGAAGAAAAAAAAGTGCTGTGCAAATGCTTCATTAATTTACCTAAATATTGTTTTTGTTTTGTGTTTTTCCTCTTGGTGAAAGTCCAGATGGTCTGTTTTTAATGAACGCTCACTTTATGTGGTGATTTTATAATAACATATTTTCCAGCAGGCCTTGTGAACATAGTAGTATGTGGGAGTAATCATAAAACATTAGGTAAAAAATGCCCAGATGACCTAATACTTCCGGTGGGAATTAGTATTTTTATGGACAGTTTACTATGCCATGAGGCCACAGAATAGGATATTTAAATGGCAGTAAAGTGAACGAAGCAACTAACATTAATAGGTGACGTCTACACTACAAGGCAAGTCTTGATTCACATTTTGGCCATCTCAATAAACATTAAAAATGGCCAAAACTTTTCATGCTAATGCATGAGTGTGTCAGGTATGAATGACAGGTGGATATAATTAGTTTGAGACACTGGGAAGAAACCAAAAAAGCCATTAAAAGGGGGGATATACAGCCTTATTAGCCATTACAAAATATGGAGAAAAATGAGAGAGAGAAAAAATTATTATGATAATAATTATTAAAGGGGCAAAGAAATCAAACTAATAATGGTTTCACAAAAATGGAATTTAATGTATTTCTTCATTCAAAGCAGGAAAAAGGATAGCTCTCAATTGATACATCCAAAATAGTCCCTTTGTAAAAAGCTATCACCATTTCTAATGATTCAGTCACTTTTTTCTAACCAATAGTTTTTAAAGTAGAGGGATTAGAGTCATGAACATATGCATAATGCACTGCCAGAGGGTAATCTCTGTTTCTTGTAAGAATTGCATTTTGTGATCTCATAATGTTGCAACCTATATTTAGTTTGATTTAGTTTAGACACTGAAGTCTATAGATTACATAAATACTAATTTATAAAGGATCTGATTGAATACACTTTCTTTGTGCAGAAATCTACAAATGATTTAGTCTCCCACGATGAATAGTACGACGAATAGGATTACATTAATGCATACATTCACAAATGCATAGCATATACAGTATACTTTTTAAACAGTCTTCAGTTTACTTGTTTAAAAATAAACCTCTGTATACACAGTGGAGATCAAATTTTAGAAATAATTGACTTGTGAAGGTTCATCCTCAAAAAATAAGTTTAAATGAAAACTCTAAAATGAACAAAATGTCTCTGTATTGATCTTTTGCAGTGCTCCTTGTTTTGTCTTTCTAGCATATCAATTGTTATATATGATCCAAATATGTCAGCAGTTGCTTTATTACGCTGGCCCTAGTGGAGTCTGATTGATTCGCTCTCAGATGAGTTGCTATAACACGCCATGAAAGGTTTCATTGCTGGAGTCACATGTGATCTTAAATCTGATGAGGCTTGGTTTGATTTGTTACACCATTACAGTTGTCCAGTTTCTAATTTAGATAGAATATGGAATGAGTATTAAAGGGCTGTTGGAATCTAAATATTACATTTTATATTAATCTGGAAATCTTGGTCTCAAGTCTGATATTGAAATGTTTGCGAGAGTTGGTTATTTTTAAGTAAACAAGATGACATTCAACATGGAAAGTTACTTTTTAGGTATCTGGTTAACAGTAAGGATCACGGCCCTCAGTGTGGGAGACCTTACTTTAAAATCCAATCCTATTTGCAAATATCACCATATCTCCTGTTCTTCAAAGTCCTGTTTATTTGCTCTTGTGATAAGGCTTATCTTCAAAAACAGAGCATCCGCTTGGGCTACATTTCTCCATCAACGAGAATAAGCAATTAAACACACGTGGCAGTGCACTGTCTATTAGCATATCAGTTATATCCTCCTCATGGATGTTAACAGATTTTCTTGAGGTCTGGATTTGCATTATTAGGAAATGTTTTATCTCATTCCCACACGCTTATCTCAAAGACGGGGGCTCAAATTTGTTCTGGATTTTTTTTTCTGCAAAGAAAAATTTATATCTTCATGCTTTAGTCATAACTTAGTAGGCGCAAATTAGAGATGTGCCCGAAAGCATTTTGATTTCTTAAAGGCATGCATAGCTATTTTCGATTTGGTATAAATCTACAAAGATTATTAGAAAGGCTGGAAACAGATTTTCTTTGAAAGACGTCATTTCAATACAGTTTTATCAAATGTAGTTGTTGTATTTGATTATTATTTTGCAGAGTTATCTCAAAGGTGAAAGTAAAAGAAAGAAAAAAAACCTTTGATCAGACATGGCAGATTGACATTTTGAATATTTCCCTCTGACAAATATCAACTACAGCACAGTATGGCATTATGTTATTTTTCTTTGAGAAATGGACTGGCATTTGAACAGGCTGAATAATGCTGCGGGTCTCTTTCTTTGTGGCCAGCAGCTTTATTCCCTCTCCGAACACAACTACAACCAGCTCTAGTGTAAATCACTGCAAGTGACACTCACACCAATTACCACTTCATTTCTTTCACAGAGATTTTTAGCACATTTATCCAAATGATTCTCAAATCTAAAAATTCTAAAATTGTTTTAAACATGCTGAGCTTATTACACGTCTATCCTATATCTCTGAACACATCTACCTGTATGTAATTAAATTTTTTGTGTCATAAGATCTTTCAGAAATGTGCTGATTTGCTGTTTAATATTTTAATACACATTTTTGCTTAAACATAATATTTTATTAAAATTATATAGAAATTATACAGAAGCTACAAATCAACTTTTACATAAAAAAAAAAAAAAATGAATAAGCCTCTGTGCTGGTCCGAAGCAGGTTCTGAGTGCGTGCAACTCCTGCGTTCAGGCAGAAGTGAGGCTGGAAGTCTGTCGGGTCGTCCTCCCGGTCCCCGGTCTGCTGCCTGTTACGAAAGGAGAGTGAGTGTGTAACAAAAGCCCTTTGACAGGCCTGTCCACAGCACCTCGTCCCCTCAGAGGACCCACAGATAGAAGAATTTGCTCTTTTGTCGAGGTTTTGGGTACCACTGACCATGAGGCCAGTGGCGGGTGTAAACAAATCAAAAGATTCCTTGCCCGGCCCTCCTCCGGGGGAGGGAGTGGTGCGTTCACCATCTCCTAAAGAGCAGCTCCTTCCATCCCTGGGTCGCCCGTCCTAGGGCCTCTTGCACTTCCGTTTTCCACCGGGTTTTGCAGGGGACTGCAAAAAGCCCCTACCTGCACCCCCGTCAAGGGTGGTAAAGGAGGATGAACCACTGGGTCGCTTCCTGGCAATGAAAGGTGCCGTCCACGACCGAGCTCGTCATGCACCTCCGGGAAGAAAGGCTCCGGAATGGGTCCCTGTGCACCAGTACGGGCCACACCCAAGTACCAATTGTCCAACCTGGAGGTTTCAGGACGATTTGGAGGATTCCACTCAATCCCGACCCCCCTGGTGGCCCGGGCAAGCATAGCAACGCCTAGCGCCCAGATCTCCAGAGCCATACTCTCCTTCCAATGCTGCGACAGACATCTGGTCATCGGGGGGAGCACCAAAGATGACATCCGGGACCGTTTCTGGTGAACCGAACTGCCCCGATGGTAACTCCAGCGGTGTCGGAGTGTGGGCGACAGGAGCCGCTCTCCGCAGAGAGTTCCTGACTGTCACCGTAAGACCAGCCCACACCGCCACTGAAGTGGAAGCTGCCCGGCTGGTGCTGGCACGAGCCCCAGATCGCGGAAGCAGGATGGTGGACTCTGCCCCCTTGCAGGTAGCGGAGCCTGGTCCACAGCTCCGTGACGGTCAGCTGCCTCAGCGTGTTCAATGCCCAGACACGTAAGACAACGATCGTGACGTCCGCCGGCGCCAGGTAACGGCCGCATTCCAGAAAAGCATGGGTGGTAGGACATCCTTAAAAAGACGTGTCTTTATAAAGACGTACCACCCGTGAGCTAATTTATTTAGGCTTTTCTCTTTTGTGATCAAGGCTGAAGCGCACAGGGGAGATGGAATGCTCGGTACACAAAAGCAGGTAGTGCAATACAATTGTGACTGCCACTCGACAAGAACCACCACTGATGCTACACCGTAGCAACAGCCCTGCCGTCTCAAAAAGCGAAAAGCTAATGAATGCTTAGTCCGCTGCCTACTTATACTCACACTGCGATGAGATGCAGCTGGATATTAATCAGCGTATGCCAATTTCATTGGCGTGTTTCTGTACATGCAGAGTAGATTGGACATCTCAAAGCGACCGACTGAAAGGGAATCTTTTTTTTCGTCTCACAAAAGTTTCTTTTATGAAGAAACAAGGTTTTTCAGATTATAAAAAGGTAAGAAAGAGATGGTTCTTATTGGAACCTTTGAGTGTTTTTTTGTGGAACCAAAAAATGTTTCTTCTATGGCATCGCTCTGAAGAACCTTTTGAAGCACCTTTATTTTTAAGATTGTATTCTGTTCAAATTGAAGCCGTTTTTGGAGGTAAAAGGAATTGTGGCCATCTGTATTACACTCATGTAGATTCTCTGGAGGTCTTAACGGTAGTGTTTCCAGATAATGTGCATCCAGATTAAATGTGGGAACTTGAGGTTGAGAGCAGGAGAGCAGAGGCAATGATTCCCTGCAATGAGAAATCAATAAGGGTTTCATTAAGGAAGGGTGGGTTCATCACGGCCCTTTTGTCATTCATCATTCAGCATTCAATGGCCACTGTCCATCACAAGGATAAGTAAATGAAAGAGGTGAGGTGGTACAGTAATACCAGCAGACTCATGGTAACCTCACGTAACTCACTGGTAATGAGCAACTTGAGGATATGAACTAGAAGTTAGAAGCCATTTGGCTTTTGATTTGCCAAGGCTGAAATTAATATAATATTTATATTTTAAATGAATAAAGACAGAATACATTTCCTTTCTTACCAACTGTTTTTGCTTTAGGACTTTATTTTTGGCAATTTCAGTTTTTAAATGTCTCTTAAATTTCAATGGTTTCACGCTCAGGGCAGTCAGTAATTGACTGCACAGAATAAATTGTGGTCAGCACACATTTATCCTTACTGCTAGTGAACCTGTATTTAATGCAGGGTTGTATTTTACCTTGCGGTGGTTTGTTCATGGTTTAGGAAAAGTAAACTGCTTAAGAAGGTATTTGCCCTTTTTATGCAGTTGCCCTAAAGAAATGTTTTTGACAAGGAGACGACAGATATGTATATTCTTAAAAGACTTTCTTACCAAAATAACTAAAATCATTGTTGCCGTGACTGTCATGTGTGTATATTATACTATCCTCAGAACACAGTTGTAGATGCATGTTTACAGCTCTCCTTACATTACGTGATAACGTGATTATGAGTTGTAGCCAGTGCGTGCTATCTTCATGAGCAAGGGGAGCTGATTGAGGTTGTCTTAAAAGCTTTACATTCAGCCTCCCTAGACCCACCAGACAGAAATTTTCCAAGCCGTTTTCATTCCCAACAGAACATTCCTTGCCAAGATACAGATTTCAGAAAGCCTTCTGCCTCTGATGTTCCTTGACGCTGTGAAGGTTATTTCATCAACCGCATACAAAGTTCCATTTCCTGCCTTTTTTTTTTTTAATTTTCTAAAATATATGTGTTAAATTTTGTAATATTTCATTATTTATTTGTGTTTGTATATTTCTTTATACTGTATGTATACTGTATGAGTAATCTTTATGTATATGTATGTATCTTAAATATAGAATAACTGTTTTTTCTCTTGTTTAAATATAGTACGCAGTATCTGTGTTCCTCAGTACATATCTTCATTCTGTCTGTTAGTTTTCAGAAAAAGTCTGCAGAGAAGCAAATCTTCCAAACCGTAAGCTTTAGTAATATTATGGTAAGTCTTCAGTGAGCAAGTATGGCCTTGTGGGACTCCTAGTACCATATTCTCACATATGATAAATCACCAAATGTTTTCTCTGACAAAAAGCCATTAAATCAGAATGCTTTCATGTCCATGAGTAGGAAAACATTTGTCATAAACTGTGCACACTGAGCAAATAACATGTTTTCACAAAATATGTGCAGGGTCAGTTACAGCTCTTACAGGTAAAAGTGTGAGAAGAATGCCAAAAGCAATGTGACAGACACACTCTGTAGGTGCTGGCATGCCTACCAAACTATCTGGTGCTTTTGGTTAAAGGCCAAGAGCTGTGTGTTGTCTAACAGGAAGGCACAGGAGATGTGTCCATATGCTCTTACTGGAAACAGTATGTCATATGCAACTTTCACTTCAGGAACCAGATTGCACACCTTTCTAAATTTATTTGACATGCATCCAATGTAAAAAAAAAACACTATCGTTGTCTTATAAAATGCATTTGTGTTTACCTTATTTGCTCAACGACTCAAAACAATTCATTTCAAAGATTCATTTTTTCAAACCCCTCGTTTGCGTGATACTAATCTGTGGTGATTGTTCAGATTGGTCTCATTTCATTTCATTATGCCTGTAATGCTCGATAAAGCAGCCTTTGTGAGTGCGGTGTACAGCGTTAACGGGTAAACAGCTATTTTTACCACTGCAAAAGCAGCACCTAGTGGCAAAGAATGAATTAGCATTTTCATTCAGACCAATGTTAAAAGACCGAATGGGCGGACAATACGTTTCTGGGCGTGGAGATGTCGCCACGATAATAGACAGGTGTGTAAACGCTGAGATGTATTTTAAAGATTCTATGCCACAAAATGTATATATTTCACTTGCTTTTGAAAATTCAGCATTTAATTGACCCTGATAAGTGCTCCTAGTATACACACCAGCTTTCATCTTTCACCAGGGACTTCACAGAATCTTTGTTTCCAGGCAGAGCGGTAAAGAACACGACACGCCAATCTCCCGGAAAATCCAGTTTCATTCAACCAATCCGATAATAACGTTTAAACTCCTTAAGTGTTTCCAGATAAGTCATACGTCATATGCGTCAGACGTTTAGTCAACGTTCACGCCCTGAGGCTGAGACTACAAACAACCAATGTAATATTAAAATGTTATTTTGTTATACAAACACCCTTTTTTCCCCAATTCCTTGTTGAAAATGTGCCTGTATGTAATTTACTTGGTTGTACGGTATGTACTGTTCATAGTTCTGTTAATGGTTTTGAACATGAGGCGGTTCTGCCAACTGACTGATGAATGTTGTAGAATTGATTGGACTCTTTTCAATGTCCCCTTCTCTTTTTTAAAAACCTTTTATGTACTAAAAATGGCCCTTTGGTCCTGATAAACTGAATGTGACGATAATAACCAGCGATGACAAACTGAAGGTTTAAGGAACTTGACAACGTCTTCTGAAAATTAATACGACAGCTGGTGTAACTGTGACAGCGCTGACAGAAAAACTGCCTAAGTTAGGGACTGACACGAAAACATTGTCAAAAACCCATCACTTTCCATCAGGTAGAATTTACAGCTCAGCAACTGTTGTGGCAGTAATGTTTTCTCTGTGTCATCACAAATTACCCACCCAGCCAGTGCAGCAACAGATTCAGTGAAATTGGTTCCCCTGTGATTAGATTTTCCCCTCTCTCCCACACAGTCCTGTTTGAAAGTCTATACCGTGTGTGCGGTAATTAACATGGTATTACATGGCCTCGGGGCCACTCCAGGGGCCCTTGCGAGAGCCGTAGATAAGCTGCAGTGGATGTCATTGTCCTCCTGTCATACTGCTGTCCGAAGCTCAAGACTATGGTAATGCTCACCATTCTGTATTTTATTCCACATTCTCCCATTTAACAATGCATTCACAGGGAATTCAGTCTGAAGGACTATAACGGATTCACTGCCCTAGATATATGGCATTGTTTCCTTGTAAGTAGGGAGTTTAAGCCACCTGTAAATGTAATTTGCATTAATAAAGACTTGTTACTGACTGTGTATGAGGAGTCTTGAATCATCATACTAGTAGTACTGAATCATAGCGCAGCAGGACAGATGTTTAATTAGGAGGGAAGACAAAAATGTTGTGCAAAATCTCGTTATTATGTGAAGTTGACTTAAATTATTTGAAGTTGATTTAAAGTGACAGTTCATCCAAAAATGCTATATTTTACTGCTCCTCAGAAGGTATTTTCAGCAGATTTTTGAATTCAATGAAAAACAACACTGAACCTATTAACTTTAATTTAATAGAAAAAAGAATCCACATTGTTCAAAACTTTATTTTTACCCCCTAAAAATTCTGTGAAAAACCTTAGAGTAAGTCAAACATGGCAGCATTTTCATTTGTTGAAATATACCTTTTAAGGATGTACTTTTACCTGATCTGACCCTTGAAGATGACTTTCATTGTTGTGACCCAGGGCTCTCAAACTACTAAAGATTTTTCATTCGCATTGAGTATTATCCTTAAGTCCTTCCCACAAATCAATTTTCACCACCTACTTTTTGGTATGACCTTTTAACTTCAGCCTGAAGTTCTCGTAAGTGTTGTTAAAAGGTAACTTTTACTAGGCCCAAAAAAGAATCACTTGTGCAATAAAACATCTTGAACTTTAATCATATAGTCTTAATTAGATTTTCACTGGAAGTGAAATGTATGCAAGGTCAAAAAAACACTTTAGTTTTCTCTAAAAATAGATTTTATTTCACCCCGTTTCTAAATGATTTGTAAACGACTCATGTGAAGCAGTTCGAAGACTCCGTTTCTCTAAACCCCTCCCTCCCGTGAGCCCTCACTGTGATTGGTCAGATGGCACAGTCCTATATGATTGGTCTACCGCTACAGCGCTCCACAGACTCAGAGCTTGAACCAAAACTAACATGGACAGTGCTTTTGTAAGCGAATCAGGCATACTGTACCTCTACGTAGTGAACTTTAGCATTGCATAAAGCATAACATTGCAGCCATCCTTTATCACTACTTAGGCCACATTTACACCTAGCCGGATATTTAGAGAAATTAATAATTCCTCCCCTCCGTTTTCAATAATAACATTGTGCACACAGTATCGTTTTTAAAAAACTTGTAATTTATATCAACATGCATAAATACGCTGTCGAGCGCGACAATAACTAACGTCATGCCAAACCTATGTAACGTTACCAAGCGTTGAATATCACGTTGTATATCACGTTGTACTCCAGGAAAAGCAGTCATCAGTAAAATGATGTGAACACAACAAGAGACTGTACTGCTGAGGTGTTGTTGAAAAAAAATAATGTTAATCACTCATTATTTGTAGATTTATCTTTCAGAAGGGCATATAAAACAAATGAACTCTCACTGGATACAGCGTCTTCTTTTTTCTAAATAGCTCATTACAGGTCTAAAAAGCAAATGTAAATTTCTGGTAAAAGCTGCAGGCCAGGTGACAACAAACAAGTCAGCATGCATCCATCAAGGTGGTGTAGTTATGCGTGTCTACACCGGACGTGTGGTGCAACAAAACTAGATCTCTCTGGCCCATTACAGTCAACAGAGCTGTCTACTCTGGAAGCTCCCCAATGTGCCTTCAGCTCATGGACATCTTCTTTCTATTTTTAACCTGCTGCACAGCTAGTCCAGCCACTTATTTTTTGACTGCAATAAAATGTCTTTATTTACAAATGTCAATGGCTGTGTATTTTAGTCTTTGTTTAAATAACTTCTGACTGTTTCCTCAAAGGCAGATTGTGATGTTTCTGGCTTCTTAATGAGACCTGCCTGATGTGCAGTCGCCATATTCAAGAACCGAAATTTCAGGCATCATTAGTTGTCTGAACATGTGGAGCAGTGAGCAGCTGTAGATGCAAGGGAAACTAAACTCAATAAATGTGTATTGTGACTCATTTTACATTTGACATGCGTCGTCTTCATGAGCGCGTCAAAGAATTATTCACTGGACCGATTCGTTTAAACACACCAAATTATCCACCGTTAAATCAGGTGTCTGGAGTGAAACAACACTGCTGTTTTTTGCTTGCAATCGCTTAGTGTTAATACTTTGTTTGGAACTAACTGGTTTATAAACAGACAAGGTAAATGTCCAGTTCACACAAAATATGTTTTTGCATTAAAAACATGTACTGTGGAAAAAATCACCGGTAGACTGTAATTGAAATGCTGCTCTAGATATGCCATCTTTTTGTAGTTACAAGGGAATTTAAGTCACCTGTAAATGTCATTTGCTTTAATTAAGAATTGGGTCTTTTGTACTGACTGTGTACAAGGAGATTTGGGTCATTGTACTACTAGCACAGAGTCATCTGCATAGAGACAGAGATTTCATTAGGGAAAAACACTCAAATGTTTAGTGAAATCAAAGTGCTCTTACATTTTGAAGAATTAAAGAGATATCTTACTCAAAAAAAAAAAAAATCAGTTCCGTTCTCATTTTATTTTAAGGAGATTTTTGTTTTGATTTTCATTGTTTAACCAAAAATATGTTTTTGTTTTTGTCTTACCTTAGTGACATGAGGGTGAGTAAATGTTTTTTTCTTCATTAATGTACAAACAGCACCCCATATTGACAGAAAAACACGTTTTTTGCAGATTTATTAAAAAAGAAAAACTAAAATATCACATGATCCTAAGTATTGCTGTGACACTCATATTTAACTCAGGTGCTGTCCATTTCTTCTATTCATCCTAGAGATGGTTCTACACCTTCATTTGAGTCCAGCTGTGTTTGATTATACTGATTGGACTTGATTAGGAAAGCCACACACCTGTCTATATTTGACCTTACAGCTCACAATGCATGTCAGAGCAAATGAGAATCATGAGGTCAAAGGAGCTGCTTGAAGAGTTGTGGCAAGGCACAGATATGGCCAAGGTTAAACAATATTTCTGCTGGTTCCTAAGAGCTCAGTGACCTTCATAATCCTTAAATGGAAGACGTTTGCGATGACCAGAACCCTTCCTAGAGCTGGCCGTCCGGCTAGACTGCTATCAGGGGGAGAAGAGAGGTAGGTAAAGAATAACCCAAAGATCACTGTGGCTGAGCTCCAGAGATGCAGTAAGGAGATGGGAGAAAGTTGTAGAAAGTCAACTATCACTGCAGCTTTCCACCAGTTGGGGCTTTATGGCAGAGTGGCCTCTCCTCAGTGCAAGACACATGAAAGCCTGCATGGCGAGAAATAAGATTCTCTGATCTGATGAGACCAAGAAAGAACTTTTGGCCTTAATTCTAAGCGGTATTTATGGAGAAAACCAGGCACCGCTCATCACCTTCCCAACAGTGAAGCATGGCGGTGGCAATAAAATATTATTAAAATAAATAAATAAAAAATACTAAAATAATTATTCTGTTAATAATTCTGAAGGGATTGTACACCAAGGGCCTATAAAGTAATATTTTAGATTGACTGACTGATCTTCCTGGTGTGGTTCTGATGTCAGTGGAACATCCCAGAGACCCGTGGTGGCCATTCCCTGGTCTGTGCGGAATACACTCTCTCCTGCAAAACATCTCTCATAGTCAAAACACACAGCTGAACATTTTTCTAAGAAGTGTTGGCACCAGAGGGGTTATAGAGAGCATGAGGTTTAGTGAGAGAAACAAATGTGGAGGATCAAGTGTGTGTGAGGAGAGATGATGTGCATTGCATTCATGGGTTGAACACATTGAACACGAGTGAAAGAGATTGACAGACCAATTAGTTGCTTGTTTTTATTTTATTTGTATAATTATAAAATTCAGATATGTATCATTATGCATGCACATGGGTTATGCTATGGATAAAAATGTTTGAGCATGATAAAAATAAATAGACTAAAATAACATTTAAAGGGACTAAACTTAAAACTGAAAATTTGCTGAAAACTTACTGACAACCAGGCCAGTCCATGTAGATGAATTTGGTTCTTCATCTAAAATGATTTGGACAAATTTACCATTACATCAAGCTCACCAGTGGTTCTATGTACAGTAGTGAATGGGTGCCATCAGAATGACAGTCCAAGCAGCTGATAAGAACAACTCACAAAACTCTGTTGTGTTAACATCTTGCGATGTCAAAAGCTGCATTTTTGCACCTTTAATCCATTACTTATGGGCAAAATACCAAAAAGCATAATCCATAATAACATTTCTTTCAGTGAAAAAGCCTCTTGTCCTCTCACATCCAAATCCACCAACATGGACTGTTTTTGCTTATAAATAGTACCTGAACTGCATATTTCTTTCCTTAATCAGATTTTTTTCTCTGGAGAAAGCGGTATTATGGAGAGTGTACTCATATTTTAGCAATAAGCAATGCAGATTGAAGTTAAAACGTCTTAAAGATACATTTGTTTATTGCAAACACACATCTTTTTGCTTCAAAAGACATTCATCGATGGACAAGACTCAAGTTGTGGATTTATCGTTAGGGTTGGGCGATGTCGACCAATTTGTCATCGTACGATGTCTAATGTGAAACATCGCGATGGACGATGACATCGTCGTCGTAGGTGGCGGTTGTTGGGGAGGGTTGAGAATGGGGGTTGTTTAGTTGTAATTAAAACACCAAGCCACGCCCCACGCCCCTCGCGCGGGCAGGTGAGAGGATCGAGCGCAGGAGTGATCGTGCAAGAGTGCTTGAATTGCGCACGGATGACATATCAAGCGCGCGAGAGGGTTTGAAATGAGCTCGCAGGCCCTGTTTCTTCGCATGTACATCTTTTTTACTCTTGCGGAAATGACTTACCACGCTCGCTTATTAATGGCATAGATTTGCCGCCATAGATTAAGTGTGTTTTTCGCGAGCTGTTTGCTGCTGCTGTCTATCGGCCATCGGCGATGGATGATGGTATTGTCTATTGACCCAACCCTATTTATCGTTATGTTTTTATCAGCTGTTTGGACTCTTATTCTTCAAAGGATGCATTGGTGAGCAAGTGATGTAGTGCTACATTTCTCCAAAAATGTTCCAATAAAGAAAATAACTCACACTTCTTACTCTAGATATCATGAGGGTGAGTAGATTTTCAGCAAATCTTTGTTTCTGGGTGAACTATTCCTTTAGGCTTGAGAAAGGTAGCATTGGCAATTTTTAGGCCTTTAGACAGGCCGACAGTTAGAGAAGAAGACCAGAGAATAAAAGGTGACAGTGATCAGAGAGGGTTCCACTGGTTGGGCTTTGCCCTTATCACAGGGGCTCTGACGTCCCCCCGGTTCCTCCATTGGAATTGCTAAATCTGACCTTCAACAAGACATTTAAAAATGACCCCAGTTCCCGGTGCTGTTCCAGAGACCTCTTTCTCTCTGTAGACAATGAACTGGTAACTCCTGGAATAAACTACAGTTGTGTTGTAAATGAAGATAAATGTAAAACAAGTGCATAGCTTCTAGTGACAAGATGCTTTATTACCATCCCATCTGACCCCATCCTAAAGCAGTCTGCCCTGGACATAAAGAACATGTTTATTTAAGAAAAAAATAGATGTTTTTTTTGCAGCAGGAGCTACTGAAAGAAAGATAAACATTGGGGGAGGGATGAATACAAAAGATATGTATTTATATCTGTCAACCAGATATAAACATCACATCCTCATCGAAATACAATGTAATTAAAAACAGAAATCAAATGCATTTTAACCCAGTCCATAACATCCATAGCTATGCATGCCATGCATAATTTGCTATTTTTGACCTTATTTAATTAATGTTACAAGATGCATGTTTATAATTATACAGAAGACTGCAGTGCAATATTAAATTAACTAGTTTATATTGCCTAATTTATTTATTTACCATTTAGGATGTAGGGATTTTTTTTTCTTTCTCCATTTATTTTATTTGATTAAAAAAAAAATATATATATATATATATTCAGAAGAATACCAAACAATATTAAAATATCATTTAAAATAAAAATGCAACTAAGGGACTACTGCAGAAATATTACATTTTACTTTAATGCCTGGTGTTTTCTGGCCTGACATTTAAAAAGACCTCTAACAGCTGATCTGACATTGTAATGGCACAGCAGATTACTTAAATGTTTGGTGTTTTGACGTAGAACAAACCCGTTAAGCACATGTTTAATGTGGTTTCTTCTTACAGAGAGAATGCAGAAAGCCCAGAAGTGGTGGTAGGAATTAGAATGGGCAGATAAGAGGCTTTCGTTCGGTTTGCAGAAGCTTTTTCCAAGATCTTCAGTTTGTGGAATCAGTGCTACTCTCGTATCTGTGTTGCGCCTTAAAGCCCTTTTAGATTTATCCACCAAACACAATGAATCAAAAAGAAGTTCAGCTGGTCCATTTATCCTGATCTGATCCTGCACAGGGGTGTAAATGTGCGTCCTGCGTGAAAAAGAAGGTTTAGAGATGAATTCTAAATACTGGTCTTAGTGCTTCAGTCCACATAACTATGCCAAAGTCTTCCCAGCTAACAAAACAAAAGAGAGCATGCCGTTTTGCAAGAAATTACAGAAATGTTTCTTTGTTTGGGATGTTTTCTGAGCATTTTGAACAAGTAGCAAACATTAAATGAACATAAACATTCCATGAATGATGTGCTCTTTTTTGAGAACATTGATGTCTTTTAAAGGACATTCTCTTCACTCTACTGCAAGAATATTTGTAACTATTAGAGAACATTGCTGGAACTTTCTGAGCACATTCCCTGTGTGCTGGAAAATGAAAAAAGAACCTTGAGGTAAAGCAAAACTTTTGAAAGAAACTGTAAACCGCTGGTGAGGTCAGTAAGACTAAACAAAACATGATAATCATTGCAATTTCAAGCAGAACTTCATTTCCTACATTCCTTTTGTCCATTCCCAGTTTTCATTTTTAAACCACATATCAAATAAATATTTCTCTATTTTGGGAAAACAACTACCCAAACAATATAATTTCAACCGTACATCAGGATGAAATTGTTGCCTTAACTTCAGTTAATCATATTTGTTGACATTTCCACAGAAAACTGAGCATAGCAAATAATGGAAACCTGTCTTCATTCAAGACTTCACAACATATAATCATTGTTCGCCAGCACCTGAAATCTGAAGAGGCATCACTATCGAATTAGTTGTGGGAGAAAATCATCAGGAAGAGTTGTTTTGGGCTTCTGGTTCCACTGCAATCACATACGCTGCTCTGGTTGCTGTTACGGCCAATTTGAAAGACTGTCAGATTTCAATAGCATTGAATAATCACTGTGTTTGTTCAGGTCTGATTGCGAGAGGCACACAGGGACATGGTTTGGCACAGTTAACGTGGTTTATTTGTTTATATTTCGCTCTCTCTCCGCTCTGATTTTCTGAGAATATCAAGAAAAAATCCTTAACAAGCTTTAGCTGAATAACTGATTCACTGGAGAGATGCACCGAGTTCACACATGCAGAAATGAGTAACTAATTTTTATTTCCCACATATTTGTTGATGCAAAGATTCTCAGTCCCAGAATCATTACAGAATATTTGCTGAAGCAATTATCTCTGTATAAATATGTAGACAAGAATTCACACTGCACGCACACATGCTCGTGCACAAACAAATATATTCACACCCTTCTGCATTAGTAATTGTAATTAGTGTGGACATACTGCATATGTGATAAAGACCAAAAACACCCTGGAAATTAAATTAAATTGTCATATAGTAAAATTTTATCTTAAAATATATTTTTTGTTTACACAGTACAAATGCGCTGTATACACTGCAAACGATAGTTTGACATATCAATCATAATCTGTGTGTTAATGTATGGGGGTGTGGCTTTACAAACCAATGGGCCAGTAGAAAGTTGGGGGTGGAGCTTTAAGTCCGTATGTGAAAAGGAAGCCTAACAGCAAATAAATATTGATCTTATTTGAGACAAAGAGCATATTCATGTTTCAGTTTGTGGGTAAAGAAAAAAGTAACAGCGGGAAGGGATTTGATCTCACAAACTGACATGAAACAGCAATACAGGAACGTGTTTATAAACTCGTGAAAAAGCAATTTCACACATGACAACATGAACGTGGAATCTGTCATTGTTCTCCTGATTAATTTAGATTCTTCCACCACAAGCGGAAGACTGACAGAAAGGAAAATTAATTAATGGAGCAGATATGCAAATATGTTAGCAAGCCCTGTGTAGCAGAGGTTAAGATACGCTAACGACTGCGAGAGATAGAACAGTTACTAGGAAAATAAATCATTAGAAAAGGATCTTCTAATAGGAAACAGACTGTAGGTAAATTGCAAACCGGGATCAGAGGAAGACAGATTCATGCTTGCATTTAGATTCTCAGAGGCTTTCTCTCCATAGCTATTTGGAGGAAAGTGAATATGCACTTACGTAATTATTTTTGTTGGGAGTCGGGATCCTTTAGAAATGGCGAAACCACACAACGTCAATAAAATGTCATGCCAATACTTTTTTTGCTGCTGTAATTACACAGGGTGAAATGCTTGATTGTCTAAAATGATCAGAGAAAATGGTTAGATAATGGGTGGTTTAAAACAAAGAAACTCATAGTACACTAACAAGAGCAACACCACTGAAATTACAGAGCATTCTGAGGTTAAGAGCTTTATTTAAGGGCACAATGGTGGTATTTCATAGGTCATTCCCAGCTCTGATACATAGGTCTTTAAAGATGATGGGTGCAATTGTCCAATTAAAAAAAAAGTGTAGTGCACTGTTGTAGTAATTTAATTTAATTTAATTTAATTTAATTTAATTTAATTTAATTTAATTCAATTCAATTCAATTCAATTCAATTTAATTTAATTTAATTTTTTTATTTTAATCACAATTTTTTTTATCCAGTTTTGTATAATAATGTCTTAACATTTGGCAGTTCGATCAAATAATGAGGAAAGTGATCAAATATCTTAATTATTTACGTTTTAGTCCTTTAACATTAGCACTACTGTTATTTTTTAAATTCTGCTTAGCTTTATTTAAATTTTAGTCCTTCAACTTCAGCTCAAATAATGAACCAAAGTAGCAACAAAATGAAATCAATATTTAAGTACTTAGATCATTTTCATCTGTCAGTTTTGTTAGTCAAAAGCAGTGCAGTAGGATGCATCACAGCGTTTGTTTCATCACTTTTAATATGATGCTGTAGCTTCTGCACTGCCATTAATCTGAAGTTGTCTGCTGAGCTCTGTGCGTGGTAGATAATGTGCTTTGGTACCATCCCACTGCCAGCTGCGCCAAACACCGCCCTGACTGGAGCCTATAACGGAGTTCATTTGGCTACAGTCTTCAGCTCGTGATTTCTAACCAAAGCCTGAACATAATCATTGTGCAAAACTAAAAGCTGAGCTGATCAGTAAGGAAACAGCCTCATACAATTCCTATAATTCTTACAAATTTTTGAACAGGACTACAGTATCAGTATTAATTCCTTTCCAAACTGTTTCCAAACATAGGCGTGCATGTAGGTTGAACCGTTACTGAAGAGTCCCTGGTGGACAGTTCTCTAAATACTCCCCGTATTTCCCAGGAAAGGACATTTATCACAGTTAATTCCCTCATCTTAATTATATGTGAAATGAGACAAAGAAAAGGCAGCAAGCGTGAGCTGCAGTAATTAGTTGCAGTGCAGTAATTGATATTGTTCTGTTGCAGTGACTGAAGTCATCCGCATATAGTCAAAGCCCCTTTCATTAAGTTATCAAAACAGCCTCAGCCATTACATGCTCAATTATAGAAGAGTATTGGATTCTTTTCCTGCTAATCTCTTGCATTGAAAAAAGGTGATAAGTGAGAAATAGGCTGAAATTGACTTAAGCAATTAGTAGAACAAATTATAAAGGTATCGGTGTTTGCATTGAAAGCAGAAAACCACTTAGGAGAAAGCAATCAGACAAGAAAGAAAGAAAGCAAGGAAGAATGGATTGGAAAGGAGGAAAGAATAGAATAGCAGAAAGAAAATAATAGAGGATAGATGGTTGTAAAAAATAAGAAAAGGGGTGAAATGGTAATGAAGACTGGATGGAAGGAAGTGAGGATAGAAAGGATGGAAAAGAGGAACAGAATTGAGAAGTAAAAGGAAAGAAGGAAATATAGATGGATGGATGAGAAAAGAAAAGAAAAGAAAAGAATAGAGTTATGAAAAGCGGAGGAAGAATAAAAAGAAGGAAAGATGGATGGATGGAAGGAAGGTGGAAGAATGGAAAAGAGTAGGAAAAATAGAAGGATGGATTTATGAAAAGATGGGAATGAATGGAAGGAATTAAGGAAAAATAACAATGTAAAGAAGTAAGAAGGACTGAAGAAAGGATGTAAAGAAAGTCAAAAGAAAGCAGAGATGAAAAAGTATGGAGGAAAATATGTGAGGAAATGAAAGGAATGAAAATAAGAAGAAAATGGATGGATGAAATAAAGAAGGAAAGAGAAAAGCATGGACACACGGAAGGAAATGAGGAAGAAAAGAAATGGAAAAGTAAAGGGAAAAGAAGAAAGTATGGATGGGTGGATTGATAGAAATATTGAAAGAAAAGAATGGAGGAAAGTAAAAATTAAATAAAAACGGATGGATGGAACCAAGGTGGAAATATGGAAGAAAGGATATATTAAAGGATGGGAATGGAGGAAGGAGGGAGTGGTGGAGAGAAGAGGGAGAAAAGGCTTGAAAGAAAAGAAGAAAGAACAATAAGGGAAGTGAATTGTGTTGAAGAAAAGGAGTGAACAGAAGAAGATATAGATGATGGATGGATGGAAGGATGGAAAGACAGGAGGAAGGAAAAGAATGGAGAAAGAATGGAAAGATTAAGAAATATGGAAGAAAAAAGGAGGGAAGAAAGAAGGAAGGTAAAGATGGAAAGACAAAGGAAGGATGAATGAATGGATGAAGGGAGTAAAATGTTAGAAATTAAAAAAGAATACAGTAAGTAGAGAAGGAAGCATGAATGGGTGGATGGATGAATGGACCAATTAAAAAAAGCAAAGAAAAGAATGGAGGAAGGACAGAAGAAGAAAATTACGTAGGAACATGGAAGACAAAATAAATGAAGTACGGAGAAAGAAAGAAAGAAAAATATTATCCTTTAAATGAAGAAACACTTTTGAGTGTTGAAATTATTTATAAAATATCAACTCCAAGAAACAAATTACATAAATATGTTGATTCAAACGTCCCGTTTGAAGCCTTCCATCCTTCCTCCTACTTATTTTGATCCAGACATCAGAGCGTGTTTTTGCGGATAGTCCTGAGTCAGAAAGGGGGTTTTACTGGCTTTCAAGTGCTGCACACTGTGGGCTGTTCTGACCCGCTCCTCTTCTCAGAACACAACAGAATTTCTCCCCCGCTGTGGAGGAAGAGGCCACTACTTCAACTGTGGGCTGAACTCAAACTTCGTCTCTCCGACAGAACTCTCTGCAAGTCCCTGTTGCCCGCCTGTTTGGAGGCTGAGGAATCCTGGGAGGCTCCTGACGTGTTCATGCTGGAGCGGAGAGGCTTACGCAACGCAGTTACTGATGGAGAGTGACTCTAATGCACACCTGGAGTGGCTCTTGTGCGTCTGGGAGAGCTCTTAAGGGGAACGGGGCCACACCTCTGAAGAGCAGGTGCCAGGGGCCATTAGGAGCACCACTCTGGAAAAAACCTGGTGGAAAAGTGGACAGGATAAATACTCACACACATCCATTGAACTAATGGAAATTATACCATGATTTACTCGCCGCATGATTTTAATGAATATTCGGGAAAGGGATTTATAACTTCAAAGGTTAGTTCACCCAAAATGTAAAATTACCTCATGATTTACTCACCCTCAAGCCATCCTATGTGCACAGTATATGTCTTTCTTAGAGTTATATGTCCTGGCTCTCCCACGCTTTATAATGGCAGTGAATAGGTGTTGAGATTTTAAAGACCAAAAACTTTATTATTAAGGATGGATGCACTTTTCTGGGTTTCCAAATCTTGATTTATGGTTTAAATCATGGTCTAATTTGCATTTTATAGTGAACTATCATTCTAATGCTGACACAAAAGAGTGTTCGCTAAATTAATACACTAATTAGTGGCTCACTTATCATTTTAAAATGAGAATCCAATATTTAAGCACCTTTAAACTTAGGTAAAAAAAAAAAGGTATCTGCCGCCTTATAATGTCATACATTGTTTATAACAGTGTTTAACATACTAGGTGTATTTCATGTTTTCTTTCTTTTTCATACAAAAATGACAAAAGTTTCATTTATAAATTAATTTAGTTGAATTATTGCTTTAGGGTGAAAGCAATATTTGACCCCACAGCAATAAAAAAAAAAAAATAAATACTTTTCATAGATAAAATAGAAACAAGTTGGCATAGTAAAATTATAGAGGTATTAATATATATTTTATATTAACATTATATTATTTTATAGGATAATATTTTTGGTTAATATAGTGCAGATCATTAAATAAATATTTTTGATTAATTTTTCATTTGAATTTCTTTCATTAGTTTTTTAGCTGGTGAAAGCACTAAAATATATTTTTTTTTTTTTCATTTAATTTATACCCATTTAACGCTTACACCACTAATAGGTGCAAGGGAAAACTCTTCTGAAACTGCTAAGAGGGAAAGAAATCTGAGAAGCCAAAGATTCAGGCATAGTCCCTGCTTGCTCTGTTTAATCTCATTGAGATTGTGTGCATGCCATTCAGGGGACTTTTCGCTTTCTGTTTTCAAATAGAGAAGATGGTACAACACGTTCCTGTCAGAGTACCATTGTGCATTGTGTGAGTTGAGGTCATGCCTGGCTGAGAGTTTGGCTCTGTGAGCTGATAAGATGGCACATCTTTAGTGCATGCTGATATTTCCACAGGTCCAGGGTGAGAGCTTAAGGCTGCACATCAGCATTCACATCACAAATGATACATTTAAGTTGAGTTTCACATTGAAAGACTGCAAAGATGCCAACACATTCATTTATCAACAACATACTGTATTAGCAGTAGCAGTCACATTTGTCATGACAGTATAACACATGCATTCACCTCAGCACATTCAGTTTTCACAGCTCTTTAGTCTTTGCTCTTTATGTCTGCACATGTCATTACCTCAATGCTATGTTTTGAACAGAGTGTCAAAGCTTGTCACAAACTGTCAGTTCATGCATACATTAATTAATCGTGAATTAATCACAGTTCTCACACTTTCATTCAACTTGCAGTACATATGTTCTCACTAAATATAAAAAGCTATAATCTAAAGATGATGTTGTACAAAAATGACTATTTATATTTGCAAAAAAAAAATTACTAGCAACCTGAGTTAAAATTAATTCTACACAATTTTATTTTCCAGTAAAGGTGAACATTTGAAGAACATGCTGACCATTGTTTTCAAAATTATCGCAGGAAATTAGCAGAAAAATGATGCACAATC
Source organism: Enteromius trimaculatus (assembly GCA_032361065.1). NCBI lineage: Eukaryota > Metazoa > Chordata > Actinopteri > Cypriniformes > Cyprinidae > Enteromius > Enteromius trimaculatus. The sequence goes on from JAUMHP010000057.1 coordinate 7,397,486, forward strand.
ACCATAACATTATCATAAATATGGTCAGTATGATTTATAACTTTTCTGGTGTTCATTTGCTTTGGTTCATGAACTGAAGTTTTATTTCTTTTCAGTTTGGGAGTCCTTTGGCAGTTAGTTGCTCTGATTGGATCATTGAATCAATGAGTTGAACTTGAAAATGAATCAGTCAGAATGTTTATTGAACTGATTCATTAAAGATAAAATTCAAACAATGATTTGTGTTTTTTTCTCTGTTCTGTAATGAAGAAGAGTTCAGTTAACATTTATTCAGAAAATAAAACTTTGGTCCAAGCTGTCGCATGGATTCAGAAGAATTACTTTAATCATACTTTTCTGTTGTTATTTTGTCGTTTTGAAGCTTGACAGTTCTCATTCACTTTCCCAAAATATATTTTTTCCTTGTTTTTTGTTCCAAGGAAGAAATCCACACAGACTTTATAAAGGGCTTAAATCAGCCTTTCTGTCCAGACCGGAGCTTCAGCCACTCCAAAAGCATCTCTTTATATACACTAAATACAGATGGTGACCTATGCCAAGATACATCTCCAAGTATCGTTGAGTAGGTCACCATCTGCCCCATGTTTGTGTGTGTCTGCTCTCTCACCTGGGAGTTTATTTATGTTGAGAGGTTGGAAGGTCATTAAAGGTCTCAATGCCGCCACAATGATGGATCCAAGACAAAAGACAAATGCGTTCCACACCACGGTTCATAGCCCTGAAGGTCAGGGAGAAAAAATACCCATCATTCAAGCAACATGATCCTGGGAAATTGAACATGATGTGGAAGCGGGCTGACCTACTGCATTATTTCTCCATGTTCTCATACTCTTGCATCTCAGACACGAGAACAGGATCGGGCCGGATGCGTTTCTGGGCCAGTGTGTGAGGCATTTTACGTTGTACTGGAAAGGCCATTTTGAGAATGTGATTTCCACAGAAAAGACAAATGGGCTAGAAGATGTGCTCCCTATGATGCAGTGCAGAGATACTGCTCTGTGTGAGCCAGGGAAACCGCGTGTCGCTATAAATCTTGTGTGCCATATGCCGAGAGGAATTCCGTAATCCTGAGATTTTTGGGAGGGTGATCATTTTTCTTCCCCTTGCTCTCAATGCACGCCGGAAAAGGGAAAATTAAAAATGGATTGCAGGTGATTCATCATCGCAGGTGTGCCTGGAAAACCTCCTCATTATGAGGCCTGAAACTGAAAAACGACACTTAAAAATTAAAGATTTTACTCAAAGTAGAGTGGAAATATATGAGACCACATGGTGCATCATTAGCATATAGAATAGCATTGGAAGTTGTTTTTTGAGATTTGTCTAAACCCCAGTGACGGGTAGGTTTAGGGGCGGAGTTAGGTGTAGTTCATTTGTAAAAGTACGTATGATTTAGCAAACATCGTATGAATTCGTATAGGTGAGGACATGCGAATTCGTACGAATTAGCCACCTTGTAAAATATGCATGAATTGCAGTGAAACTGGGCTGAAATATTTCCATAATGTCAGAGTGAAACTCTTTGTACTTTATTTTATTTTTAAATTGAATTGTAATTTAATTTTTTGTTTTATTTTATTTTAAGGTATATATATTTTTTATTCTAGTTTACTATCTATCTATCTATCTATCTATCTATCTATCTATCTATCTATCTATAGTATTTTAGTTCTTGCTATCTAAATTTATATATGTATACCTGTATATACAGTATGTATTATATATA
>JAUMHP010000057.1:7408497-7423123 GCA_032361065.1 Enteromius trimaculatus
ACAGTTTTACAGATACTAGACACATGGGTTTCAAATGAAAGATTGCTATCAAACATCACACCTAGGTTCCTAACTGATGAAGAAGAATGGACAGAGCAGCCATCAAGTGTTAGACAGTATTCTAGATTATTACGAGTGGGGTTTTTAGGTCAGAAAATTACCACCTCTTTTTTTTTCAGAATTTAACAGTAAGAAGTGACTTGACATCGAATTTTTTTAAATTTTTCAAATCTTGTTATTATTTAAACATACCCAAACTCTCCTTTTCATCTTACTTAGCTTTATACTGATTATGAGATGTTCACAAAAGTTAATTTAATAATGAAATCATGATTAACCATGATTGTTTTTATGTAGATAATCACCCTTATTCAGTAAAAGTGCAGACAGTGTTTTTATATATTGTCCTTTAATGATGGGACTTTAAAACCCAGACAGCCTGTTTTGAAATGCAGTAAAAGTGTGGTCCTTTCACTGTCATTTAATCTTTAAAACACTCAATTTAAACAAGGTCATTGTAGGATCTCTTGAATTCACAGTGTTGTCACAGTTACTTCTTGCTGTCTGACAGAGATTTCGATTGCGAGTATTTAGATGAAAACACATCAGCGTGACAGACGATCTGCATCTTAATCTCACTGCTGTCATGGAAATCTGCCCACTTACATTTCGGTTTGATGAAGTCCTTTCTCTCAGTCAAAACACGCTTGTAGTTTTCCACATTTGAAAGCTGATAGATGCTCACCCTCTCTGGATGCATTGTCTATAGAACTGAAGAGGCTCAGTGGCCGTGAAAATGAACAAAAGCATGTTGTTATCTTGAGAGTACCATTTGGGTCATTTAAATTATCCATGTAGGATTTGTGTCCTTGGTCCGTACCTACGTTCTCTATTGTTGCCTTCTCATCACATTCCTTGCATTTTTTCTTTTGCGCTGCCTCTTCGTCCTTCAGTGACGTTTGGTACTGGTGTTTCTGATAGCTGTAGAGAGGTGAGAGTGTATCCTCACTCAATTAGCCCTCAGCTCGCAGCTCTCTTGTGTCAAGAGTCGTTTACACTACAGAAGACATGCAATTACACCTGAGGATAATATGAGTTTGACTGAGCCTGTCAGTCATTGCAGCGGTGAGCCCGATTTGCTCTGTTCTCTGTGCAAAAGCAAAATTTAGCAAGCAATTTTTTGTAGATGGGTGTTTGATTGCACCACTCTTTATTGTAATGCATGGTTAGTGAATGTGCATTTGTTGACCCTGGAACAACATTGTGATTAGCCAATCAGATTTGAAGAACCAGTTTATAGTTTTTGTGAAGTTTAGGCTTACAATCAGTGTTTGGTGCTTGTACAGCAGTATCAGTTATCTACCATTTCCTCTGATTTTAGGCATTACTCATGGGTAGGGTTAGGTTTAGGGGTAGAGATATTGTCAAAACTAAAATTCTGGAATAAAATGTTGTTCCAGGGTCAACAAAATATGTTAACCCAGGAACACGCCTAACTCAGCCAAATCAGGACGTGCGTGTTTGACCCCCTTTCACCCTTCAGAACTGCCTTAATTCTACGTGGCATTGATTCAACAAAGTGCTGAAAGCATTCTTTAGAAATGTTGGCCCATATTGATAGCATAGCATCTTGCAGTTGATGGATATTTGTGGGATGCACATCCAGGGCACAAAGCTCCCGTTCCACCACATCCCAAAGATGCTCTATTGGGTTGAGATCTGGTGACTGTGGGGGCCATTTTGGTACAGTGAACTCATTGTCATGTTCAAGAAACCAATTTGAAATTATTCAAGCTTTGTGACATGATGCATTATACTGCTGGAAGTAGCCATCAGAGGAATTTTGGGCATTTAAACAATGCCCAATTGGTACTAAGGGGCCTAAAGAGTGCCAAGAAAACATCCCCCACACCATTACACCACAACCACCAGCCTGCACAGTGGTTAAAAGGCATGATGGATCCATGTTCTCATTCTGTTTGTGCCAAAGTCTGACTCTACCATTTGAATGTCTCAACAGAAATCGAGACTCATCAGACCAGGCAACATTTTTCCAGTCTTCAACTGTCAATTTTGGTAAGCTCGTGCAAATTGTAGCTTCTTTTTCCTATTTGTAGTGGAGCTGAGTGGTACCTGGTGGGTTCTCTGCTGTTGTAGCCCATCCGCCTCAAGGTTGTGCGTGTTGTGGTTAACAAATGCTTTGCTGCATACCCCGGTTGTAACGAGTGGTTATTTCAGTCAAAGTTGCTATTAGCTTGAATCAATCGGCCCATTCTCCTCTGACCTCTAGCATCAACAAGGCATTTTCACCCACAGGACTTCAGCATACTGGATGTTTTTCCCTTTTCACACCATTCTTTGTAAACCCTAGAAATGGTTGTGCATAAAAATCCCAGTAACCATGCCAAGCTCCAAATTGCTTAAATCAAACTGAATGTCAGAATGGGATAGAAAGGTGGAGTTCAGCAGATTGTCTTGACCAGGACCACACCCCTAAATGCATTGAAGCAACTGCCATGTGATTGGTTGATTAGATAATTGAATTCATTAGAAATTGAACAGGTGCTCCTAATAATCCTTTAGGTGAGTGTATGTACATATATATATATATATATATATGTATATATATGTATATATATATTGGCACACTTGATAAACTTGAGTCAGTCACTTATTGATTTTTATCTGTTGGCATTTGATAGAATCCATCCACAAGATGTTCAGGCCCTCCAAAAGAAATATAGACCCACAACATCAAAAATACAGCAGTATATTTCATTTTACAGATAGGGTACTTTTTATTCCTGTGTTCACCAAATGCATCTTGAGTGTTTGCTGCTAAAAAGCATTTTTTTAGTTTCGTCTGACTGTAAAAGGCAGTACTATTTGAAGTTCCAGTCATGTCTGAGTACCAATAATTATGTCTAACGTAAAGAAAATATCTATGTCATAAAGATATTTCCCCCAAAATTTTATTAAAATAAAATATCAAAAGAATTAACAATGCAGATTAATTTTCACAGCCTTCTTTAATTGTATTTACCACTATTTTTGGCCATGACTGTATATGTGTATATATATATGTGTGTGTGTGTGTGTGTGTGTGTGTATGTATAATGTTGTATGCATATGCACAAAAAAAAGATAACTAATGACTGTAGCTTCCGGTGGTAATGCTGTCTCCAAAATTTCAATGATTGTAGAAATGAATCAGTAACTCTCCAGTGGCTCTGCAGTGGAATAAGTAGGAAGCTTCATCGTTTGACTGCATGTCAAACAGGGTCTGATGCAACAGCTGGTATCGCTCTCCATTTCAAAAGAAATAACTCCATCAATACTGTGATTAATATTCATCATCCATGCAACTGTCCAGTCTCTTTAGCAGCGTGGCAGAGTGAAACAAAACAGACAAACAGAAATGCTCATGTGTTTGCTTTCATATTCACATGAAATATATGCTGTTGGATTTGACTCTGAATGTTGAAAAGAAAGACATCAAACAGGTCAGCAATAACTGTTTGGAAGAAAGCTGATTTTCATTCACCTTGTGAACTGTCTGTGTTCAAGTTGTTTTATGAGATTACACTTATTCAGTGGAGTTAGTATGCCCAAATGGTGAACGTACTGAATATTCAAAGAAACATTTAGATTCATGTCTTAATTGCAGCCAACATGCCTTTAGTGATGGATATATTTCAGAGAAACATGATTCAGAAGTGATGGTGTAGTTATAAATTACAAAGTGTGATTGAATATCTGCTTATTTCAAGTTTATTATTAATAATTATCATATTGTAGGTACTTGCGTCGGTTTCAGTTAACTAAAATCAGATATTATTTTAATGCTGTCATAAAATGTTTAATTTATTCTTGGCTAATTGTAAATGGTTTATTCATCCCTTTAAGCTCCTGAGTAATTGGAATATTACTGAATATTAGAATTCTAAATGTGATTACCATCCTTCTTTGAATTCCATTTTAGCATGGCAGGTTTGTGTTAAAATCACAAGCTGTCACTCAGACAGGAGCCTGCTGTTTTTGTGAATGTACATTTACACCGGAGATAAATTTCAACACTTTAAGCTTGAACCTACTGGCAGACATGACAGAGGGGGGAAAAGTGCAATTTAAGAGATGTTACTGTTAACAATTCTCGCATAAACCTCACCTTCAACATCTGGAGTGGTTACTGTAGCTCCATCTGGCTAGATGAGCCTGAGATGTTTATGTTCAGCAGATGAGAGCATCCCTGAGTGCAGCTGACTGAACTCCACTCAATTATTAAGCAATTAAACGTCAGTCATCAATACTTCTCATCAGTCCAAACAGACACCTGGATGAAATTAAGAGCAGTAAAAGATGGATGGACTACAAGTTTAGAGCCACATGAGGCGCCGTATATACGAATTCAATAATTAAGCACTTGCTAGACTGAATAAATTAAATGCGACAGGATTCAGAATGGAGATATATTCATGAATAATTTAGTACCTCGCATAACAGTTAATTTCAAGCCTCAGAATCATTTGCATATTGATGGAAATTTTTCAAAGTTTTGTGTTTATTTTAGGCGTGCGAGAATAGTTGGGTAATTCTTCTAAACAGATTGTAATAAAAAATCAAGGCATAGTGAACAAGTTTCTAAAGTCCTTATCGAATTTAATTTTAATGTAATTTTCCTGTACCTCGACTGGTAGAGCATGGCACTTGCAAGACCAGGTTCAAGGGTCATAGGTTCAAATCCTAAGGATTTTTGGCAAAAAATAAAATCAGTAATTTTAAGACTTAAGACAAAATACATAAGACTGTAAAAGCAACAAACCATATCATTTTAAAATCTATCTTTTAAGCAAAATTTGATAGTTTTATATGTTTAGCAGCATCTGAGCTTTTCTCTAATGTAATGTTTCTGTAATGTTCTGTAGCCAAAACATTTGAAACAGTGTCAAAATGTATTGAATATCTTAAGCAACAGCATCTGCCAAATTTCTGTAGTTATTTATTTACACTCATGTTTTTTTTTTTGGTCCCTGGAATACACATTTTTGGTGTATTTTGTAAATTTTGTATGTGAAAGATTAAAATGAGTAAATGGTTTATTTGAATAAAACATTGTTTGGGGTAAATTATTCTTTTGTCATGTAATTGGAATATTATTTTACATATATAAAGTTCAGGCTGTGAGTGAAAGGAATGTGCCAGATAGGGCTTGTGTTGTCAAGCACCCTGCTGGTCTCTTGATGTAGTTACAAAAGCTGTAATGAATGGGGCAATGCCACAAGCTGTAGGTGAGCCCAAAAGATGGGCAGTGTGATGAGAAGGGCCTGGCCAGTGATGGACTGTGTGATTATTCAGGCCTGGAGGTGTAGATCTCTGAAAAGAAACGGTTTGTTGTGTTTGCTGCCGCTCTGTCAGTGTAATCACTCTGAATCACGCTGCTATAAATCACCCGCACAGCACAGCTGGTGCTGGAACAGCCGCAGTGGCTGGGATGAGTTTGTGCAGAAACACCTTGTGCTGACCAGGTGCAGTGGATTGAGAGAAGCGAGTGGCTTGTTAGAGATCAGTGATTCACTGATTTTATGAGCTGGCTGGATCATCAACAATCAGCAGCTGTGCAGGTGTGTACACATGTTGAGGATATTTCATGTCAGTTCTGCAAACTGAACGCTTTAACCCAAAGCACCAGTGGGTTGAAGGTGCATGAGTTTTGCATAGCCAGACTTTGGATCTAAATAATATCCAATCCATTTTGCTAATTATTCTGGCTATGAAATGAAAAATGCATATGAATATACATATACGCAGGGACTTACTGCTTGTGCTGGTTCCAGACAACTGTGCATTAGTGATGAGTGATTAGTGATTTTTCTACTCTTTCCATGCCATTGGCTTCCATTCAGAAGCATGCAAATGTGAGAGACAGGAAAGAGCTAAAGTTAAAAAAAAGTTAACTTTAAATCTTTAAGACTGAAATGTTAGAGTAAAGTGAAGTAGATTATTTATGATTACATTTGGATATATTATATTGTAGAGTTTATAAAAAGATTCTGTAAAGTGCACAAAGTTTATTGTGACTGCGACTTTACGCCATTAGATGGTGGCAAATGTATAGTTCATGTATAGTTCAAATGAGTCGTTGAACATTTGGGGGTCTATGAACAAATAAGGTCAAAATAAATGCATATTATGCATCAGAAAGTTTGACTCGGCCTAAGTTGACATGCCGCTTATGCAACCAATGAGCTTACCTTTTTTCCATCTATTTAGGAATTGAGAGTTATTGAACATTCACTCAATAAAGTCAGTCTTTGAGTGAGTCATTGAAACATTCACATAACTAATTCATTCAAAAACGCTTAATAGTTTAGTCCTTGAGCAAGTCAATATATAATTTGCTGAAAATTACACATTCATTCAGCAAGGCCATACTTATATGGACCTATTTTTGTAGATGGAGAAAGTATTTTCTAACATGTACTGTAAGTTACTCATTATTAACTACCTGCCTGTTGAATTGTGTTGTTAAACCAATGGTCTGAATATCAACACAGCGTTGACTACCTGCAGCTGAATTACAACTGTGCTGACATCTGAAACAACAACACTAAACAGTGTGATTAAGCAGTAATTATTTTGTGTGTTAGTGTAACATTTTGCATGCTGTAAGACCACAGCTCTGTAAAGGTAAGCACTTTTCCATGCTAGGGCCATGTTTGGCTGTACATATAGCATATATTCACCTCTCAACACATGGAGTGGGTTTGTAGTGTCTGTATTGTAGATTTTTGCTCCACTCTTGATCCTTTACTCTGAAATGGGTGCTCAGCGTTACAAACAACCGTGCTGAGTCTGTGCCTGCTCGTTTCTGTACAGCCCCACAAGCTGTAGTTCACACTTTAATGTCTATGAATATGATTCTGAGGTTGAGAGTGTCTGCACTGAGAGGGTTATTCATCTGTGGTCTGGGCAATGTAATATTTGCTCTCTGAATTTAAAGGTGATGTTTGGCCTCTAATGTTAAAAAAAAGCTTTGTACAGTAGATGCATTTTATTGTTCATATCAGCAGTTTGTAGGCTGATTCACTTGCAGGCTGAGAAATAAGCTTTCGTTTAACATCCTGACTAGTTAAATAGAGCAACATTGATTTAACCAGTCACATAAGTTTGGGGCAAAACTATTATTTGTCATTATTTTTGCAGTTATGTTCTTTAAGGCTACTGACGCAGAAATTACACACTTCAGCTGCAAGTGTGAATTTAAAGGAGCACAACAGCTGCATTCACTAACTGAGTCTTGTGGGTTTTACCCTGAAGCTTTATATGCAGGTACAATAACAGAGGAAAAATCAATCTTGATCCATTTGTGCATGTGTAGTCAGTCTGTAGACTCGGGGGATGGAGTCTGTGGGAGGCATTGAAATGCCTTTAAATGTTAATATTAGCTTGGCTTCTTTAGGGGAATGCACGTGAAATGATGGTGTTTACATGTTGTTAGCTATTTTGCACACTTTGGGATAGGAAAGTGTGTGTGAGACGTGTAATTCCTTCAGTTAAATACATAAACATGGTGATGAGTTAAACCTGTGGCAGTGTTGCAGGCTCATGAAAAAACTTAATGATGTGCTCCAGTGAGCTACAATGCTATTCAGCAGTTTAGGATGTTGTAGCTGAGTATGCTGCTTTCAGGCTAGCATGGATTTTTTAAAATACCTTTTTGTTTACCTTTTATTGTCAGTTTGCATAGATGAGCTTTTAATGTGGCCATCAATTTAAAATTAAACAAAAAATAATATAATTTTTATTATATGTAGTCCCTAGTAACACACATGCAGTACCAGATGTCCGTTCAGTGTGTTTGTTCATTAGTGGACATTGAATTAAGCATCTACTGTATAATATATTAATAAAACATTTCCCTTCTGGTGTTAACATAAGATACTTTATAGATGTAGATGTCCAGTAAATGTTTTAGCAATGTTTGTGATGTAAATGCACTCATTTCTTACTGATATTCATTACATTTAGCTTCTGTCATTAACATTCGATGCCATATGACCGGTTTGTGTAAGTTTTATGTTTTATGAATAAACCAAAATTTCCCATGTAAAATAACATAGAAGTTTTGCAGTGTTGTTTTCTACTGTGCTAATATGTAATGAGTAATGGCTAAAGATTCAGCTTTTTCATCACAAGTATAAATTATATTTAAACGGTTATTTTAAATTGTAATATTTCAGAATATTCCTGTTTTTTCTGTATTTTGATCAACTAAATACAGTTTTTTTGAGCATAAAAGACCTCTTTTAAAAACACTCCAAATATCTGAGAGCAAGGTCTGTCATGTTTATAAAATGACAACGCTGAAGCCATATGATAGCGTTATGCAATAAATCAAATTATTGTCTGAAAATGTTGCTGTTATTTTTAAGAAACTCATGTTGGTTTGGAAAGACATAAAGGTGAATAAATGACAGACATTTATTTTTGGGTTGAACTAATCCTTTAAAATAGAACACTTTCCGGATGATGAGCTCTGCCACAGATATCCTGCTGATTTATGTGCTCTAACTGAGTGGGGCTCAGAATTACAGTATTTACAGTAGTTATGTAACTATTTTTGTCAATGAGTCAATTATCCTTAAAGTTAAAGAGCTAATGTTTATTCTTTCATCTCCCCTTTTCCAGGTCAGTGGGGCAGGTGTATGGGAGAAGAATGTGGAACAGGCGGGGTTCAATCCAGGACAGTGTGGTGCATCCACTCAGAAGGCTGGACCACACATCATTCCAACTGCCGGCACTCCGACAAACCGGAGAGCCAGAGGCCTTGCTTTAAAGTGTGTGAATGGCACCAAGACCTCTTCGAATGGGAGATTTCAGAATGGGGACCATGCGTTTTAGCCTCATTCCATACCAACAATCTCAAACCGAGGATGACTGAGTGCGTCACGGCCCAGCACGGCATCCAGAGGCGGAAAGTTCACTGCGTGCGCACCTCAAACCGCACGTCGGTTACGGAGAGGATATGTGAGTTCTTTTCCCCGCGGCCGGCGCTCGAACAGGCCTGCTTGATCCCCTGCCCTCACGACTGCATCGTATCTGATTTCTCCTCCTGGTCCGGCTGCAGTCGAACATGTGGAATGGGTCTCCAGCATCGGACCCGACATGTTTTAGCGGCGCCGATGTACGGAGGCGCCAACTGCCCCAACCTTACCCAAACAAGAACTTGTGCAAACCTTTTGCCCTGTCCGGTTGGGGAAAGCGAGCATCACTACAGCCTTAAAGTCGGCCCCTGGAGCGAGTGCAGGCAGCCGCAACACAAAGGGCTCTGGATGAGCGGAAGGACCATGTTGGACTTCACCACAGGAGATACGGAGAGGAACACCGTCAAACGACACATCCAGAGCTCTCAGCACCACCATCACCACCTCCACCACCACCACAGCCTGAAGGGCTTGGAAGTGGAGATAGGCTACCAGACGCGCCAAATTCGCTGCGTGCGAAGTGACGGCAAGAACGCCATGCTGAGGTAAGAAGCCTTGAAAGTATGCAGACGCATCTGGTGTGTCTATTCAATTTACAATAATCTGTGTACAAGCAATGCTTGCCTTAGAGACAAACCCTCTGAGAACATAAACCCTTTTAAGGTCTAAATCCCAGATTATGCTCTTGAAAGCAAGGTACTGCTGCTGCTTGTTTGAAAGGAATTGCTGTGCAGCTGGATTTTTGAAGCGGCTCTGTGAAGTGGGCCTAGCTAAATCGGTTAGTCTTCCATTAATCTCCTTCCTGCTGCCGTAATATACAAGGTGAGCAGAGAAACATCCCTCTGGCAGCCGCGAAGGCAGCAAAAGAGAGCCGGGCCTCTGAGCAGAACACGCCATGGCGTGATGGAAAGGATTGAATTTACTCTTTTGCTGCAATCTCTGCATCCATAGCATGAGTTTGGATAGACGGTCAATCACTGTTACGCTGTAGTTTGTGCTTTATTCTCATTTAACTCTTGGTAGTATTAGAAGTCGTTGAAATGTAGCTCATCCTACTCTCACAAAGAGTATGGATTTCCCACAAACTGAGGATAATGAATGCTGGAACTAAGGCAGGCTTTGAACATGACTTTAAAGATGCCTCCTTTGCAAAATATTGATTTGCAGGCAGGCACTCCTTAAAAAGGTTTTAAGTCTCAAATGTAGACTTTCATGTCTTTGCTGTATTTTACCTGTGTCACTGTGCTGTCTGCTGCAGCTTGCTGTTCAAGGTAGTTTATGTCTACTAATATCTCTCTCTCTGTGTGTGTATATATATATATATATAGTGAGGTCAATAAGTATTTGATCACCCTGTAATTTTGCAAGTTCTGTGACTTAGAAATCATGGACGGGTCTACAATTTTCAGCATAGCTGCATTTCTGCAGTGAGAGAAAATATATTCTCCCAAATTACTTATTACGCACTTGGAGTCTAACCTACACTCATGTCACTCACAAACAAAGTTTCAGGTCGATTATGATTATCATGTATTGATTAGGTTCAATTAGATATCATGATGCATTGACAATGCACGGCATCCTCAATTTTCCCATGTGTGCAATTTTGTCAATAAATTCAAGCAGTCATAAATTCTGCTCATTCTTGAATGTATCAAACATCTAACTAAACTCAAGTCTGGGCACAGAAGACAACAGGAGGATTTGGAACAATGCGCAAATATAAATAATAAAAGTGCATAATGCAAGGAGTGTACTTTAGTACCTATAGAGTGCAGTGTGAGTTTCTTGTTAAACACTTAAATGTTAACTACTTATAATAATAACTGGTATTACCCCCTGCATATTTTATTTGACAATTAAATTATTTAAAAATTTTATAAGACAATGAAAGTGCTTTTGCGTGCATGCTTTTGCAAACCTTTCATAACGCATAATAGGGGCACTTTAATTTCGACACCCCTGTGTCGAAATGCATCCTTCTTCAGAGTGGACACACTACTGTGCTCACTACAATGCACTGTTGATACTACAAATTGACATAGAATTGAACAAACAGGCAAGTACCTAAATTGATGCATGGATCTTTCACTTTCTGAAGCTACGCATATGGCTTTTTACTTATCATGAAAATTAATTTGAAAAACGAATTTGTTTGCATCGAAAACCTGAAAGAAAACAGCTTTCAATCAAACAGAGAGAGGATAGTGTACTTACAGACACATTATCTGAAATTATTTTACATTAAATGCAAATTTAATGAATCATTTATTATTACGAGTATAATAATTTCCAGTTATAAAAATGTTTTAAAGTGATTCCTATCAAATACATTGCTGAAATGGCTTTTTTTTTTATCCATAGGGGGTTTACATATATCATTTTGAATGCAATTGTATGTAAAATTGTGTAATGACATGCAGTAAATATGTTTTATATCTGAAGCATGGGTGGATTACAGCCTTATATGAAGTGCAAGAGTCATGTAACTATAAAAGCGTAAAGCAACAGTGCTTGATGTGTCAGTTTAAACAGACTGTAAAATGGGGATCATCCCTAGTTAATCCTCATGTCAGGTGAAAAGAGGCTGCTATGCTTTGACATACAAATATCTTCATTACTCACGCTTTTGGCATTGTCACCTGTCATTGGCTTATGAAGACAAAAGCATATGAAATTAGAGTTGACGTAGTTATATTCTTTGGATGTTGTGGCGTCCATGATTATTTCCGCTAAAGGCACATCTATTTCTGGCAGCAAGACCTGACTATTCTGTCTGCATATACATGTTTTATATATGAATCTTAGTTGGTTCAGTGACTGAAATGACTTTAGTCTGTGGAACAGGCAGATGTTCTTTCTTTTTTTTTTTTCTTTTTTTTCCTCATTCCATCTCTGTTTAATACGGATTCTCAAGCATCCTCATTCACAGTTCAAAGTAGAGGAGGGTGTTGTGGGGTATGTAGAGCAGAATGGGGTCTGACAGGTTTACTACAGGTGTAGCATAACAAGAGAGAGGCCGCTGTGTTATTTTACAGTGAGTCGGAGCATTCGCTCTAATTAACATATTCATTTGTGAATCCTGCGTGCATGCTTAATGAAATGTAGTGATTTGAATATTTCCCACCTGAGTTCAATTTCTGCAGTTTTTCCAATTATAGTCTAATTATCATTTAAAATGAAGTGAAAATGAATGCTACACAAACGGAATAGGATATACGCAAGTAATTGAATCGGGTGACTTGTATGGATGAATCGCTAATTAGATATCCAATTTGTTGTGCATTTATTCATATTTTATACTGCAGACACATAGGTGAATAACTCATTTAAATATCCTTCACTTTACTTTCATTACACTTTCTGATGTGTACTATGCCCAAAAATAAATAAAAAAATCAGATGCGCTTGTTTACTGTACCATCACTCAAGCATTGCAGTGTATTAAGAACATCTCTATCTTATTATTTATTTTGCCACAAATACTCTACTCATATGATTAAATATGCAAATTATGCACTGAAAAGTTGGCTATGTTGCTATGGATTCAGAATCTTTTGTGGGGGTTTTGTAAGTTTGTTTTAACTGAATCACAAATTGCATTCATTACGCCCTATTAAATAGTAGCAGTGGAGGAACAATTGATGGCATTTATCTCATAAAACATATTCTCGCTGCGTGCTTTCAACTCTAAATGACATAGACTTTCATCTGTTCTTTTTGGCAGCATTGAAATGTTTGAATATGTTTTCTTTGCGCCTCTCATTCCTAATTTATTTGTTTTTTTTGTTCCCAGTCTTTGTACCCTTGACAACGGCCCTGGAACCTTTCAGTCGTGCATTATGCCCAGAGACTGCGAGACCTCTGATTGGTCCGTTTGGAGTCCGTGTTCAAAGACATGCAGGGCGTCAGATATGTCGCCTGGTTTTCGGATCAGGGCTCGGAGTATAATGCAGACTCCTATTGGACTAGGCAAAGAATGCGTCGCTCTTGAAGAAAAGGAAGCTTGCAACATCATCGGAGACTTACTTCCAAACTGCCCTAGGTTTGTGTTTTAGCCTCCAAAACAATAATTAATTTCCTACTGTACGTGAAAGTGTAAAAAAAAAAATTTTTTTCAAGTGTTCTGTTCAAGTATTTATTTACTGAACCCCTGTTGCATCCGAGCATAACAAAGATTAGAAGAAGCTAATTAATGAGATTAGGTTTTTGATCAATAGCAGCAGACTGTTATTTCATTAAAACCGCTGCTTTATGCATCATAACACTTTGCTTAGTCGATGCATTTTCATTAGTAGTTGGTTTCCTACCGGAAAACAGGAAGCTAAGCCTATTAGTATCTTTCAGCGCCAGCTCTCTGTGTCCATTTATCCAATGCAAGTTTTGAGAGGAACCCAGCACGATGTAATGAGACTATAGGGCCAAAACAAAAGAAGTGTGTTTCACCACAGCGGGCGTATGCTTTTGTTCTCCAGGTATGTGTGGAAGAGCACAGATTGGGGGGACTGTCAAGTGGTCCCTCTTCTCAGCCAGCAGGACAGACGGCTTAACAATGTGAGCGTTCTCTGCGGTGGAGGGATTCAGACCAGGCAGCTGTACTGTGTCCAGGTCCCAGACAACTCCACCCCTCATCACAGAAAAGAGGGTAAGGAACGACAGTGGCTCAGCGAATTCTGGCTGTAGATATGTTCATTTTCCTCAGCTAATTCATTTTGGTTTTAAGAAATCCTTATCGAAAAGTCTTTTGGTTAGCCATTTGCATTGGCTGTGTGTAACCATGCCTGTTTCGAAGATTAGAGGTAGTTAAAGGGAGTCACCTTGCTCTGAAATTAATTTCGAGGAGCTCCACTAGCCACTGAACAGAGCTTTTGGATGGATTCAAGGCATGCTGAGCTGAGAAAGGCATACAGATGAAGATGACTGCTTTCGATCAATGTTGTTTGGGGATATAGATCAATGAAAATCAACAGTGGTGTTTGCTTTCCACCTGACCCAGAGGACTCTCACACTAATGTTAACAGAGCACAGCTAAAGTAAGAGACTTTCAAAAGGTTTGCCTAAACTTTTGAACACTTGTTTGACAAAAGTCACATTGAGAATCAATGCAATTCAAAGTCAGCGCAAAATCGTTTTACTTTCTTACTGCATGTTCCTGGTATTATTGGGAACTATTTATCCAGTACATTTCATTCTAGAATGAAAACATACAGTATTATCCTTACAGTCCTCTGAAACAACTTTACTTCAGGACTGATGTCTCTTAGACCATGCAGGCTGCTGGATAATGTTAGCCAAATAGGTATTTAATTACAATTTATTGTGATTATTCTCATCCAAAATAAAAGTTTTTTAATAAAAAAACTACTGTAATAAAAAAGTATATTTATGACAGTATGCACAAATAAATACACACACATGCATGTATAAATTTCAGAAAAAAAATATAGTAAGTATTTAAGTTTCTATATTAAATATAATTATTTATAAAATAATTTATATGAATATAACTATAGAGATGTAAATACATGTAAATATTTAAAAATATATATATTGTATGTGTGGGTATGTGTGTGTGTGTGTGTGTGGACGGGTTTATGTGGTTTATGAGGACACAAATTTGTATAATGACATGCGTATGACAT
>JAUMHP010000057.1:7456725-7482547 GCA_032361065.1 Enteromius trimaculatus
CCGTCCTTCAGCGCCGCCCTTCTCCAGGTTCCCGACGGGAGTGGGCGGATGAGAGGAGGGGCGCAGGACTGTGCATGGCTGGCGGCGTGTGATGAGGTGCACCGGAGTCTAATATATATATATATATTCTATAGGTTTTTGCCCTTATAGTGCCTCCGTTGCAATTTCCAGATTGTAATTTTAGATCTAGTTACTGTACAAACAGAGGCTTAAGCCATTGATAGTACATAATACAATGTAATCCAATGGAAATAATTTGTCATTTTTATCTTGTTGTTATATTTATTTGCCTGTGAAGTGTCATTGTGGGTTTTGATTCTTTTACTGTAGACTAAGGACATTTGACATGACTGAAATTATTTGGCAAAGTGATCTGGGCATGTACCGTAATGCGGTCAAAACCTGCCAAATCATTAGCCATGTGTTTCCCTGAAAATAGTCGCACGCCTTAGAAAGTTCACAAACCGTTCAATCAGATTCTAGCATTCAGCAGCCCTGTAGTCTAATTTACAATCATTTTAAACAGCACTTTGAATGATCTACGCAGCTTGAATGATCTAATATTAAATACCTTCAAATTCATATAGAACCTGCATAGAATATTTGCACTTTGAAACACGTATTTGCAGTGAATGTATTAGTTAACATTAACCACTGACCACTCTGATCTTAAAATGCCTTGTAATTGAAACTATTTACAAGAAACTGTTTTGTATGCAGAAACAAAATCTTTCATTTAATGCAGCACTTCATTACTACTGGTTTCTAAGATTTATTCAAGAGTCACGTTTTTTTGTTTCTTACTTCCAAGGCAAGACCTGGGTCACATGTAGTGAAAGTCATTTTCCTGTTATAGCTCCTGAAGGCCCTTAATTCCATGTGTCATAAAAGACTGGTTAACAGTGGTTTAAGTATTGTAACAAGTTCTATTGCTATTCAGTGCCTTTGTACTGGAGGGTCTGGTGATGTGTGTACATCTTTGTATTATTTTTCACATTATATATAATATATACATATATAGTATATATATATATAGTATATTACTAGTATATGCTAGTACTAGTATATTAATAAGTGTCTGGTTTGGACTATAAAAATGTATTTCCTGACAGCAATGCTGAGGTTTCTTTTCTAACATCAAACCATCACTTTAAACTTTCATCTCTTTTTCAGATGGAAGACACACAGATGGCATCCGTGTACTCTGGTCCCAGATTCTGTCCAGCAGGGAATGACGGGAGCCAGTGAATCATGTGGTAAAGGATTAGAGATGAGAGGTGAGAGAAGTTTGCTTTATGTAAAAGAGTGGGTTCTCATGGTACACTTAATAGCCTCCCTCTGAGCTACATGCATCACTGTGTACGTATATGACTTTGAGCTCTGCTTTGTTCATCGGCACTGTACAGTGTGTGAAGTGTTAATGCAGAATGCTGCAGTCCTGGTGTGATTATAACAGAATTGAAGTGAAAGCTGTCAAACATCACAGACTATGAATGAGGAACAGTCTGCCTTTAGGGTGCAGGTGACATGCTTGCAAAAAAGAAATGTGTGAAGTCGCATAACCATACTTTTTGATTTACAGGGCTGTTCTGTATATGTGTTTTGTCTGTGATCTCTACTTTTTTTTTTGAATGTTGTAAATAGAACAGCAATTATTTGAATGTTTTACAAGAAAACACTATTCCAGTCTTTCCTCTTTTAAAGTTTAACATATAGTTTAGATATAGGTGTTTAACACCATAGTCTTTTCAGTGTAAAAATGTCATATTTTGTGTAAATGTCAAAAAATGTTTATTAATTTCATCACAGTTTCTGATGAAGTATGTGTCATCGCATACAATAAGTATTCAGTCACGCTTGATTTTAAAGGTTAAATTCTCGCCATTCGCAAGCTATGATTTTTTTCCCTAAATAAACCCCTAATTCACTGCCTGTTAATACTTACTTAGGTCATTGTTAAGTTCAGATATTGGTTAGGATTAGGGAAGTAGAACATGGTCTTGCAGGATATGTGCTAATAAACAGCCAGTGTTATTAATAGTCACGCTAATAAGCAAAAAGTTCATAGAATTGTTTCTGTACTATAGTGTTACCACCTATCAAATAACATATGTATGTATATAATTATATATATCAGTGGTGGGCGTCAGGGCCAGCAAAGCCTTCAGAATCACTTCACATTTCAATAGTCTATTCTCTTCATTTCATAGCAAGTAGTGTATGTTTATAGTCAAGGTTTTAGCTAATCAAATTTCAGCAATTGTGTTGCCAGGGTCATAGAAATCTGCATAAAGGCGGGCGTACACGGTGCGATTTTTTTGAGGTTGTACGAGCTTGCATGCTTTTTTTTGGTTATTGGAGGAAATCGTCTCTTCTCGTATGGTGGGTGAGAAATTACGAGACGAGCAGAGTGCTTTACGAGCACTTCCCGACCTCACGATCATTTTTAAACATGTCAAAAAACTTTGGGAGCTATCGGTTGAAAGCGTGACGTGTGTGTGCTGTTGAACGAGCCGATTTGTTGAGCAAACTGGAAATGATCAGAAGCTACAAAAGAAAAGCACAGAAGAAGAAAGATGAACATGGCAGCGCCACGGAGAATTTGGACTGTCGAGAAAGATATCAAACTCGCTGAACTCTGGCAAGAACAGCAAGCGCTGTATAATTTATCGAGCAGCATTTAAAATAATATAATAAATAGTATTAATTCATAAAAAATTCATTTTTTTTGTCAATATTGATTTAATTCTCTGCCCTTCAGCCAAACTTTTTGCCCTTTCTGCTCTCATGCCCTTTTTCTTTTCTTTTTTGTTTTTTCGCAAGCCATTGCTGCCACAAAGAAAAGAACCTCTTCTTCAGAGTGCATGTTTTTGGCGTGGAACTTTGAATGTGATTACCTCGGAAATCGGTTTTAAAATCGTGCCGTGTACCACTGCGTCCGTAAACAAAGTCACTCATGACGTGTGCGTGGCCATATGGTCTTCCGACTGTTCGAATTCGCACCGTGTACGGCCGCCTTAAGGTCAGCGCCGATAGCGTTGTGGGCAGTGTGCCAACATTCAGCGCCATTGTGCTTTGGGAGTCACAAGTTCGAGTCGATCTCTCTACCGCATCACTTCCTGTCAGTTCTGATCCTATCTAATAAAGGCAAAAACACCAAAAGAAGAAAGAAAATCTGCATAAGGCCTTCAGAATCAACAACGCAAACTTCTTCAGCTTAAAATCAACGGCAATGAAAAGGTTGGATCCTTTGATTGGATGGTCAGAAAGTGTACTAGTTAGAGCCATATAGAGAGTTCTCCATGGAGTGTAGATTATAGAGTTTCTCTGTGGCTCTTGTACTAGATGAAGCTAGAAAACACTGTAAATCATATTAATTTTCACAGTATTATTATTCTTCCTCAAGTTTCAGTAAACGCTGACTATACAGGCATGAAAATCCCTCACTTTTCAGCGAAATTTGCTGTTTTGAAGCCAAAACAGGTGACCCACGTGAATCATGGAGATACGATGAGAAATCATTTTTGAGGGGGTGGGGGGGTCTTGGAAAAGTCAGTCTTGGATGGTATTCATTGATTATTTAAAACTTAATATAAAGTGGATTTGAGCCATTTCAAATCTTGAAAGCTGAACATCCCACATTCGTAGACAGTGCGCACCATCCACTGACATCCAGGGCGCCGTTTCTTCCTGCGGGACAATCAACGTGGGAGAAGACGACAGGGGAGAGATCCACAATTTATTTTTGTGTTGTTTATGAGTCACCAAAGGCTTAGGGGGTCGTTTACGTGCAGCGCATTTTGCGCTCAAGCTCTTTATTTTCAATGGAGCCGCACAGTTTAAAATTCCAAAGCAGAAATGTTTCTGTAACTGACAGCGCCTTCATGGTTGCCTAGTAACAGCAGACGCTACAGAAGCACGAGCGCCCAAGTGCTTTAAAATTGGTGGAGGAAGTGATGCGCCTCACGGTTTCCACTCGTTTTTAGACGCTTCATGTGAACGTACCCTTAATAGAGTAAGTTACATTTAATGCTAAAGTATCGTTAATACTAATACAAACATTATTTTTGCAGTATGAGTGTGTTAGGTCAGAACGATGGAGCTCTGGTTAAACAGCTGGATGCTGGGTGGAAATACAGCTGGATTTGGTCATGGCTTCAACCGGAGGGCAAGGTCTTAGTAAAAGGGCAAGAGGTGTCCTTTTATTTAAGGGATGTACATTTGTCTTTAGACAAATGTCAATACAGTATTTTTTCAGAACCTGTGCTTGGCTTATTATTCCATTCAATTTATTTGGCTACTCTAAAATTGGCAAAGGGAATGTTTTTTTTTTCTGGCATGCTCTGTCTGCAAAAGCAAATAGCATTTGCAATTGATGGTATGTTTTTTGATAATGGTAGAAAATACTTATTCTAAAAACCTTGGCTGTCAATCATGATGGAAAAATAAACGTTAAAGTTAAGTTACAGCATGTCCCCGAATGAGGCAGTAATATTTATTCTGTAGGAGTCCCCTCACCTCCCGGCCCCATCAGAGGCCACATCACCCCCCGAGCACCCTTCTCACCTTTTTCACCCCTGACCCATTTTCATGCCTGATTGTAGATTTTCAGTGCATTCTAAATAATATTCGTCTTCTATAAATCTAAATACTAAAGTAAATTTCACAGGTGATTAGTTCTATTTCCATTTTGATTCATATAAAAATATCTGTGCTCTTGTTTGAATGTACGTTACTTATATTTGACTAAGACGTGTTGTAGTTACTATAAAATGTTAATGTAAAAGAGTACTGTATAATAATTCAGGCTAAGACTAATAAACAGATTTTTGAAAACATTTTCAGGAATAGTCTGTCATTTTCACAGAAACCGCAAATTTATTGTGATCAAATTAAACTAAATGATTGTATCCAGACGTTATTACATTTAGACACAATGTCGTATGACATTTTACTGACCTTCTCCAGTTTATCAGAATATCATATTGCTACAATGGAAGAAAGCTGACATTTTTGTGCTGAGTCAAAGGTCAGTATTATTCCAGATATTGAGTGCATTCATTAAAATTAATGAGACCATTCATTAGAAAGAATAAGTCTGTGTAAATGTTATCCTGCAATGGAAGATTCAAATAGCCAGCAGTAAGTAGCTGCTATAGTACGAGTTCCCCCACAGCAAGGTTAGGATACGGATTACATGAAGATGGACTGCAGCAAGCTCTTTTCTGTGTGCAGATTGAATTTCATGGTTTATTTAAACCAGCACTTGACATACTTCTGACCTCCCCTTGGATCTCACCGCATGAGGGCATAAATTAAAGTAAACAATAAATCTCGGCTAATTTACGAATGTTCACCGATTCCTTCCTGCTTTTTATTCCACCAGAACTAACAGCGAGTACTGCCACCGCACCTGCAATAAGCTCTTGTTTTAGTCTAGTGATTAAAAATTACGCAGGTTGTTTATGTACCCGGATGATTTATTGTTGTATTTTAGGCAAGCATCCCCGGCTGGCGTAATTTGATTATGCTTGGCGTACTCAGGTGGAGTGGTGGCTTGAGACAGGCACGCAGACACTCACCGCCACACAGATGCAAATGAGCCAGCAGCAGGGTCCTGCTGTGTGCGAGAACACTTGCTCTATCAGCATCCTCCGAAATAAATAACAGGGCTAGAAGGCAATGCAGTAAATTACGCTAAATGAACCAGAAAGACAGACACCTTTGCAAAACTAGCACGAACCTCACACGTATTGTGCTTTCGCAGACAGATTTACAGCGACAGAGCAACCAGAAGTCATTCGTTTTCAGTGAGAGTTAAAAATGTGAGGTGATATGAGTGACTGCGTATGTTGGATGATCATGTGAAAGCTGCAGTCACCCTCTTAATGGTCGTTTCTGATCTCACGTATAATGTTCACATAGACGTTTTTATGCACATATGCTATAACGTGCATAGTAATAATTTAGTTAACAATTGTATTGACCCCAAACCTTTGAATGGTAATGTATGAAGCAAAATGACAAAAGCTAAAAACAGTATCAGAAATCACACAGAATATTAATCAAATATGTTAAATGTAACGGCAAGTCAATATTCAGAAAATTTGACATGCACCTATGTACATAAGATGCTGTTCTTGAGCCACACTTTACATATAAATAAATGCCTGCGATCGCTAGTGAAATCACACAGGAGGGTGGCATTATGTCACTGCTATTTTGTATAAAGTTAAACTCTACTCACCTTTGTTCCACTGGCAGCAGTCACTGTCATTCATATCGCCTCAATCACCAGCTCTCATTGAAAATGTATGACTGAATTTCAGTGTAGGCAGGAACGCTCACACTGACAGCGCTTAACACTGTGGAGGTCACCAAGTCAGTGTATAGTTGGTTTCTAGTATGTGTTCTCGCACAATGAGCCCACTACTAGCAACCAACAGTAGTCCACAAAACCTGCACACGCAGAAATCTGCATTAATGTTTTGCATTATACTGTAGCATTTTTGGATTTGCTTTGCATTAGCTTACAGAAATTTGCATCACTTTCGGAGTGCGTTAAAGGAATAGTTTTTACTCACCCTCGGTTAGTTCCTTGTTCTGCCAAACACAAAGATATTTGGAACAAAGTTTGTAACCAGGTTGTTTTGGTCACCGTTGACTTCCATAGTAGGAAAAAATAGTATAAATGTCAATAGTAACACAAAACAGCCTGGTTACAATTGTTTGATTGTTTTTTTATATATATAGAGTATTTGGCAAAACAAAAAACATATACAGTTTTAAAACTATTTGAAAATTTTTGGGTGAACTATTCCTTTAAGCACTTTTAGGGTCAATTTTTGCTGCCTGTGTTCAGCGATTTGTCGTTTCATGCTTGGCTTGTACTTTTTTTGTGATTTTTTTTTTGTGGACATTTTGGTGCCCACTAAATCATGCTGAGGTTTATTTAAGAAGGCGCATATATTGATTATACCACACATACTACATTTCGGCTCACATTATGGATTAAAATGTCTCCGTTAATCAGTTCCTGTTATTATGGGGTGACTGTGGGAGTTTCCTCACAGTGACTGTTGGTGTTGTGAAAAGCTTCAGTAGTCATATAATTGGGCTCCTACATATCAAGACCTTTAATTTAGCAGCACATGAAAGGGTTACTCTAATGAAAAGAGTCGTCTTCGGGGGTTTTTTTCTGCACTCGGCCTGTGCCGTTAATGAGTACTGAGGAGCTTAGCTGGCAAGTCTGACAGTCTTTTTAAGTGCTAAAAAAAGTTCTGTGCTGTGTCCTTTTGAGTAGTCAGCAAACATTGTCACCTTTGTAAGTGGCTGCATTATTAAGTTGATCCCTGTCATGAGCCGAGATAAGAATAAAATGTTAACAATAGGGAGAGGAGATAAATTGAAAGAGATTGGTATAGGGATGGAGGAGAGAGGGGAAATAATTGTGCTAAAAATGGGCAGCCTAGGCGCTCCAATCAGAATGTCACTACTGTCAACCTTTCTGTCTCTGGGGCACTGCAGGAAGCGGGAACGAGTGTGAGGAAGAAAAGGAAGCTAGTAGACACAGAGTAGGAGGGAAAAGCTGATGTCTACTCTGGGAGGAATTCTGTGAAATTTTAAAGAGTAAAAAAATATATATATCTCCTCTCAAAACTCACATTTAACATTTGAATCTGAAGGGCAAAATGCTCTGAATCAATATTCATTCATGTCTTTTTAGGTACATAATATGCTACACGGTTCCTATGAGTCACATAATTTAATTTTTTTTTTTGTTTAATGACCACTAATTGCTTTATTATAACATGATAATTTGAACTTAAATGAGTATTTAATGTTACAGGATTGGTATGATTAATTTTTTAAGGACAATAAAACAAGGACAAATCGACTCAAACACAATTTTTATCCAATGTCTGTACAAGCTTTATGTGTTTTATGTGAAGAAATGGTTTTGTGCATTTATTAGTATATGTGTAAAGAAGAGTCAGAAGCAGAGGGATCCACGTGCAGAGTTTTGTTTAGACAATCGTAGTCAGACAGGCAACTGGTCAGAAACTGCAAAGAGAGTTATCAGGCAAGACATAAACAATACCGGGCAGTAGTCTGGGCATGCAGCAAGCAATCGAAATTCCAGCAATAAGAATCACAAGAGCAGGCGGAGGAGGTTCAGACAATAAAGAACAGTCCAGGGTCATACACAGAAACACAGTAGAAGACAGGGTAAATGCTCTGAATTGCTAGCCGGGGCAAAACAAGACTTTAAGGCTTGCTGGAGTCAGATCCTGGCTTTTAAAGGGCCGGTAACGAGCAACACCTGTGCGCGTGATCAGACCCAGGTACAGGGTGTTCTGGGGAAATGGATTCCGGTGTGAGCTAGTACTCAGGTGAGGGTGCCCTCTGGTGATAATTGGAGAGAGCCAGAGAGGTCTCATTCGTGACATAATGCACTTGTGTTTTTTTTTTGAGGTTTTTGTGCTATATTTTTTAATGCAAGTGGGCGTGTGCACCTTTTTTTTGGAATGAGATAAAAAAAAAAAAAAACATTTAGACTGTTGGACAAATTACATTTAAAGGAATTTTTATTTTGAGCTATTTAATGCACTGATTTCCCAAAAAATGAATAAAATGAAAAGTCTGACCCCAAAATTTCAAATGGTAGAGTATTGTTTATTAGGATCTGTTTGAATATTTAATAATCAACCATAAGGTTGATTTTGCAGTAATCGTGCATATGCTGTAGAGCAAATGAACCGTGGGCAAGTGCGAAAATACAGATAAAATGCCTTTGCACTCTGCATATGTATATTTTATGACTGTAGAAACAAAAGTAAACTATGTTATTAAAACACCCTCCTACGTCTATATACTATCTCCACCCACGTTACTCTGAAGTGGAGAGGGCAAACACTTTGGTTAGAGAACAACATTTGAAATTCAAATAGGAATCAATAAGATGTGTTAAAGGCATATGTGTACATGTGTGCCTCTTCAAAGACATCAGAGGGTCACTTTCTGAGATAACAGCATCACATTGCCCTGGGGAAGGTGGCGTTCCTGCGGATTTGAGTCAAATGTGATTTCGGCTCTTAAAGTGGCACTTCAACATGCACAGGGTCTTTGTTCTACATTCTAATCTCTGTATTGATTCCTCTCGTCTCTGTTCAGAGACTGCCTGGCGCAAATCTGCAAGGGTTGGAATTTTATTTCCTACTGATCTGAATCAATACATTATTAATTATCGATGTGGCAAATGCAGTTGAGAGTGAACACCTACTGAAAACTGGCCAAAAACAAACCCTGGGCAGGGAGGCTAACTCTTGAAGAATTTTATCTGTGTGTTTTATCTTTGTTTAGCTACTCTTTTTGAAGTGAGCTGGTGAAAGAAATGAAAGTCATTTTTTCGTAAGTCATTGTTAGTTTTTGCTTTATTTTATTTCTTTTTTTGTTCCTACACTGACAAAAAGTAGTGTTGTGATGCTGTTATTCAGTCACAGTACCTGACGGTAAAATACTGTGCTTAAAAAAAGCAAAAGAAAAGCAAACAAACAAAAAACAACATTGTCATGGAACCACAAAGACATGGTAACACCATGGTACCTTTTCTAAATGCATTTAATGTTATTCTTATTACACTGTTTTTAAAGGAAGAACTAAGCTGAATACATTGTTTTAGTAATTAAATAATTGTAATTTATTTAATTAATTCATGTATTCATTTTATTTAATTACATTATTGAATTAAATTTGTTAAATTACTGTAATATTGATATATAATAAATATATAATAGTATATAAAAGTGTTATGAAACGGTATTAATACAAGAATTATCCCAATAGCCTACTGTACATCCAAAAATACATTGATTTACTTAATCACTATAATACTACCACACTCAGCTCATCCAGCTATAGACTGACATAATGTTCTTCTAGCTTGGAAATATAAAGTTTTAATTAGAAGAGAGAAACTTTATACTGAGCCCAAGAGCATGATACATTTAAACAATGTCAATTACCATTGTGAGAGGAGGGAAATTAAATTTGTTTAGTGACCGTTTATATTACCTTAATTTTTTTTGTCTACATCCTTCACCACATTACTTTAATCTTTTAGGATGTAAGTGTTGTTATCCTCATTTTATGAGATTAAGGTAAAAACACTTATATTTGTGATTCGAGAATAACTGCTTTCACAGTTATTAACATGTTTAATTACATTTGTGTTTATCAGTATAGGTATGGGTGACTTGATTCATTTGAAATAGAACTTCTAATTAATTTAAGTTTAATTGAAGATTAATTTGGAATATATTTTTTTCTTTTTAAGACGTTAATGCTTTTATTTAGCAGGGATGCATTAAATCAACATTCAAATTAAAACATTAAGCAGCACAACACATTTATAAATAGCAAATTATCATATTAGAATGACATCTGAAGGACCATGTGTCATGAAAGACTTGAGAAATTATGCTGAAAAATTTAACTGCCATAACAGAAATTAATTATTTTGTAAAATATATTCCAATAGAAAGATTATTTTCAAGTGTAAAATTATTTCACATTATTTCACCATATTTGTGATCTAATAGATAAAGCCTTATTAATTATAAAGTTTGTTATCAACCTTTCTTAAAAAAACATGTGGCCCCTATCAGTGGAGTTATGTGTTAAAGCAGTGGCTTGGCAATGTACATAAATCAAATGATGTAATAATAATTATATTAGTTGTTTTTTTTTACATTCAGAATAAAATCCACCTGTGTTTTTTCTATATTAAATATTGCTTATTTATTTGGTCAATGGATAAATTCATGTGTTTTAGTCGTCCTTAACAATGTGAGCTCAACCAATACTAAGACCTGCTATTTAGTCTGAATAGTTTTCTTCAAGTGCCTTCGTTATAGCAATGTGTTAACTGTGCTCCCATGAAAAGCCTCAGCTGAGTGGAAGCGAGCCATGAGGACTGTGTCAAAACATATCATCATGCAAGGCAGAGTGGCAAATTTAAATCAGTGAGCGAACAGTCCTCGGCACAATCCCTACTGTCTGCAGAAATATGTTGTCTTGTGGGTGGAATGGATCCAGTGTGCTGAAAAGGTAACAGACGGCTTCACATTTGCCGAGCATATCACTTATTGTCTCTCAGTGGCGCAGATGCAGAGAAGGACTTTTTTCATGCAAGAGGATCTGATTCAGAGCAGCCGGAGAAAGATTTGCGGGGAAAAGTTAACGGACTTTAGTGTCCACACTGTGCACTGTTTTGCATCCATGTGAATGCCCGAAGAATAATGATACTGATTAGATTGCCGGTGACTGAGTGTAGAATGGCTTTCAATGGTTTATTAAATAGTTTAAAGTAAGCATTAATAACTGCAAATGAACTGTTGTATTGAAGATGTGTTTGTCTTCTCAGGAGTGAGCTGTGTAGACGAGTATGATGAAATGACAGCTGTGTCAGAGTGTCTCCGGTGGGCCGGGCCGATGCCGTCACGCTTCAGGAGCTGCTGGGTGCCGTGCAGGGATGACTGCACCTTCAGTTCCTGGTCGAAATTCTCTGAATGCTCTGACTGCACGAGTCGACGCACTCGCAAACGCACACTAACAGGTGAGATCCTTTGAGAAAACTAAAAAGGTTATTCACAAAGTTTTGAATGTGTAATATGTATTATGACAGCTCCACACCTCGTGTGCTAATTACGCTAATGGAAAAAGGCTATGAATCTGGTAAACAAAGGTTTGTGCATTCACTATTTTATGCTTTAGGAAGTTATTCCTGGTTGACCCAAGAGGCTGTAGCTTTAGCTTTAACTAGAGTAGAAATATTTCTCTTTTGCTGCTTATTTTGCTTGACGGTAAAATGCACAAAAATGCATCTGTCTTGGTTGGAATTCATATAAACCAGTTTAAATACATTCTAAATAAATGGAAAAAGGTAAGAAATTATATATATATAGATAAAAAAATGAATCTATGCCCACCCCTTATATCAAGAAGAAAAAAGTACTTTAAATGCTCTGTCATGTTTTATCAAATAGTTGTCACTTCCCTCCAGAAATATTAGAACCAGGTTAATTATATTCATTTCTTAGAGTCAGCAGGATGTTTGTTTAGTGTTTAGACTGGAAAAGTCACACAACAAAACAAATACTGCGACAGTGAATAAGCTAAATCCTTATACCGTGGCAAGTCGATAAGCTTGTTTATATCCTGACAAGGTCGGGTACAAATTAGTGGCGTATTTGTAAAATCCTTTGAGAGCTAGTGCCAAGATGTACAATGGATCCTCGAGTGTCACAGTTGTAGTATCACTTGAGGAATATCATTTTAACAAAGGGAATAAGCTGACAAAGAAGTCATCTTTAATGTATTCCTTAGCTGAGCATAATCAGCTAAAGCTAGAGAAAAAAAGGTCTTGGAAGAGTTAAGCCATTTAAAGTGAACTTTGAATTCAGTGCTCCAGTCAGTACCATTGAGGAGAATTGACATTAATTATTTCATTAACTATCCACCCAACATATTTTGACAGTCCTGTCTATCACCAGAGATCAGAGACCTGCTGTGAACTGCTCTAGAAGCAGGTTTTGAGCTGTCTTTTAGAGAATTACTGCAGTGCTTTCTTCTTTAGTTAGTTTGTTCGCATATAAATCGTGATTGGCTCTCATTAAGATCCTGCGCATCTCACAGTGTGACGTGTTCACTTTGTCAGGTAAACTTTCAAAGGCTTTCTTCACCTCATACTTTCAGGAAATCCCACATCAAAGGCATCACAGGCTAAAATGTCAGATTTTAAGCTAGACATTCAAGAGCATAAAAAAATAAAAAATAAAAGGAACATAGAAATGAAGCCTAAAAAAACACACTCTGTTTGTGCTTCTTGTTTAATTTAATGCACAATATCCATCAGGTGTTGGTTTCTGGAGGTGTCATCAATAATGAATCCCCACTATGTGTGTGTGTTATAAAACACTGACTGCCTCTGTACACCAAAAACTGATGGATGCTGGCAAACACTTTCAGGGAACTTCTGGACACCAGTGAGAGTGTGAGTTTCTCTTCGCCTCTAATGTGTCTCTGTGTCCATCTCACGCTCTCTCTGTGTACTGTATATAGAGGCCTCCTCATAGATAGACGGATACTGACAGTTAGAAAGTTTTGGAAGTCAAAGAATCATTCACTCTTTGTTTTGATTTGTTTAAACCATATGATTCGCCCATAAATAAAACAATTGACTGAGTGAGATGTTGAATAATTTATACTAACAATTCATTCATAAACAACATTTATTCTTCATAGATTTATTCTGGATCATATTTGGTGTGTTGCTCAAGGATACTCAATCAGACGTGGATGAAGTACACATATTAAGAACTTTAGGGAAGGTGCAGCTAGCCCAATGAAATATTAATCCAGTAAAAGTGCAGAAGTATTAGACACAGATAAACAGTTAATAATATTATGCGATATGAGATCGTCAAGAAGGGCCGTTCAGTAACTTCCCAACTGGACCCCACCGGACAATGGCACCTTTTTTAGCTACACCCAGCTTCACTACCCTCTCCTTTCCTGCCAATTTCAAGCCAAAACAAAGCAATAGAGTACTGTCTTTCCCCTGCGCTGTTATTCATGCCGTGAGTCATGTTGTAGTTAAGTTAGTTTTTGATTAATAGATGTCTTAACTCATCATTAGTTTATAGTCAAGTAATTGTTAATTGATGTATTAGTACATGATAACTCATGTACTGTTATTGTAAAGCGTTACCAAAAACCTGCACCAAGTAGCAGCTTCTCTGCAGAATTTCTGTTAATTTTTGTGATGATCTGCAACCGAGACAGATGCAGTTATAACCTGTAAATTGAAGGCTTTTTGACGTTTTTAAATAACAAATGTAAAAATGTACTTGTGACGAACATTGATAATGTAAGAATATTTTTATTTTGCACCTTCATGTATGTTTCCTAACCTACTAAAATAAGCTACTTTTAATGCTCCAATGCAAAGTAGCCTAAATCACAATTTTTTGCAAATAAATGCAAATAACTTCATAAGTAGCATACTATATTGTAATTTGCCAAATATTAATATTAATATTATGGCGGTAAAACCCTTATTTTGGTTGGCAACCTACTGTACTAGCAAATTAAAAATGTAAAAATGTGCTTACTTATCCAGTAAAATGTTGCATAAAAGAAAGTCATAAACACTTACTTACATGATATGATATTGTTAATTCTTGCAAAAATGTAAAATACTTGAATCTGTTTATATATATATATATATATAAAATCAATTTTGCTTACACTATATGCTGACACCTGTAAATCCCAGAAACAAGTTCCCCTGGTTTTCTTTGTTGACTCTGCAGCTAATTTGAAAAGCACAAGAGCAAAGCTGTCTAATCATATATTCTCTGAGACAGTCTACTTTAGCTTCTGACTTGACTAGGCATTGACTGAATCCACTGAGTATTGCATCATAACTGATGACGATCTTTCATCAGCATTATCATAAAAGCTTTAGCTGTCAGCAAAACCACCAGGATCTCATTCATGCAACCCAACAGCATCCTTCAATCAAACAACAAAACGCACAAAGCTTCTGAATCCAGTACATCCGAGCATCATATTTCACAGCTCCTCAGTTTGACTGTGTATAATTTTCCAGTGCGGGCCACAGGTCTGACACGCTGATGTAATTATGCTTGACAGGTTTGAGGATCCTGTTGAATGCTGGTCTGTGGTGTTAGTGAAAGCATGTCCAGAAAGGAGCATCTCTCCTCATGAACAGATCCTTTTATTTATATAACCTAATAATATTCATCATGTCTAATGGACATGACTAATTTGAAATGTTCCAGGAAGTGAAGTGTGCAAAGAGGAACTAATAGCCTCTTAAACAGAAGCCTTTATGATGTGAAATCTATTCATTTCTCTCCTCATTAGATAAATTAGATGTATATGGTCCACTGAACATGAGAGTGCTGTGGGTCTATGTTTGTATATTTAAAAATGAAAATGTGGGAGAGAGACCACACTCCTATAAAATGTAAGGTACTCCCGAAGACGACTTGCTAAACGCCCTGTCAAATGATTGCTGCTACTTGATCTTGCTGATATGTTCAATTTTTAATTTCTTGTTTATTTATCTTTATGTTTCATCCGTGAAACACACACAAGTGTAAACAGGAGTGAGGTTTGATTGGGACTTAACCCAGATCTGACCTGGATCTGGAGCCAGCAGATCTTACATTTTTTCTAAGTTGTCTAGAATGTCCATTCTAATTTTCACATTCATTTTCGTAATCTTCTGTTCAATTTGTCTTGTATTTCATCCATGTGACATAGGTATTACAATATGTAGGTGTTTTATGAGGACATTTTCAGTGTCCCTGTAATTCAAAAGGATTAAAAAAACATACAGTTTAGTGTTTTTAGTGTTTTTTGGAAAATCTAACAATACACACAGTTTTCTGTAAGGGGTAGGTTTATGTGTAGGGTCAGTGTAGGACAATACCACATACAGTTTGTACAGTATAAAAACCATTACGCCTATGGAGAGTCCCCATAAATCACAAAAACCACCGTGTGTGTGTTTAATTTTCAGTCAGTCCACATGGCATGTCCTTTCCCTTCCTTTCATTTTAAGACAGCAATATAATATTTTTTAAACAATAGTTGACACCTAGATAACCCAGCATGTGTTCTGTCCAAATGACCCAAATTGGGTTGTTTTTAACCCAGCATTTTTATGCAATATACAATGCCAAGTGTATTAGACAAACAAAATACTAGAATTAACACAAGACTCCACAAGACCTTGGTTCATCTTCAAAACAAAGATAGTTTTAATGAAGCTTGAGAGATTTTTGAAGTCCATTCAACAAAAACTATGACAACAAAAACTACGACACATAAAATTTCCAATTTCCACTGATCAAGGCGTATACAGTAAATAAAGCTCATCAAATATGTTAATGTAACATTCAGCTGGATGTGCCAGCACAGCCCTGGATGGCACTACAGCTCTCAATGAACTGTGTTTGTGTCTGTTTTCATACCTGGACTCCATTCCCCAGAATGCACTTTTCCTTCACAGCTATTACGAATTAGGTTCAATGATTCAATCAGCACCACCTGTATATATACCAGTCTGTTTGTTTGTCTATCGCGGACCATTTACACTGTCACCCTGTTCCTGGTTTTCTCATTCGTGTTTATTTTCTTTTGTCTTGGATTTCCCGTTGTAGACCTCCGCTTCCCCACGGACCTTCGATTGCTTCTTCCTATGGACTCTGCTTGCTGGTAATTCGACCCTTGCCTGGATTACGTTTATGATTTTGTCTTTGCCTACGCTGTTTCTGTCTGCCGGTGCTCGATCCTACCTGTCTGACCCCGAGCCTTTAATAAACTGTTGCATTTGAACTCGAACGCTTCACAGCCTTTTCATAACAGTTAAAGAGAAGCTGAAGCTTAATTGCTTGATGCGTAAGTACAAACCTCAGTGGTTCTTGCTGGAGCTTAAATGTGTTTGCTTGGTGCTTTCAGGAGGGACAGAAATCTCTCCGGTTTGTTAAAATATGTTCAATTGTTTTTTGAAGGTGAAAGAAAGTCTCATGGGTTTGGAACAACATGAGGAAGAGTAAATGACATTTTTTGCATACCGCTTATGTGTTATAAATGGTTAGCACAAAGGTAAATACAAAGTGTGTTATTTTGGTGAATTAATACATACATTTAAACTAGTTTAACAAGTGTTTAGACATACAAAGGAACATTATAATTGAATTGTATTCAACCGTTCACTGTAATAGTTTTTTTTCCGAAATAGCAGCAATTTGTGTGCCAGTGTGTCAATGAAATCTGAGCTGGTGATGGGCTGCTATTCTCCAGAGGAACTGTGAGCTTCAGACTGCAGCCTCACATTTCACTTATAGATAAAAGGTGCCTTGACTGACTCCATAACCTGCCTATAAACAAACAGTACTGAGATTAGAGAACATATTTCAACATTAAATTAAACGTATTATTAAAGTGAATAGGTGTTTCCATCATGTGAAGCAACTGCTGCTGATGCACTTGACTGACATCTTGTCCTTGTATATTGTGTTGCATAAACTAATATGAAAAAAAAGACTTTATAAATGAACTAAAATGTACAAAAAGAAATGTACCGATTCGGTGGCACTGAAAACTGCTCTCTCCTGTAGAGGACTCAAAAAGACTTTTCTCTGGGTTGTTTCATCAAAAAACTACCCAGCACCTGGGTAAAAAATATATAAATTATCCAATAAGCTGAACCAAGAATTTGGGTTTAAAAAATAACCCAGCTGCTGGGTAAAATATGCTGAACCCAGCATTAAAGCTAAAATAAATAAAAAGCATTTTTTTTGGGGTGTATGATTAATGTTGTTTTTTTTAACAAATCGCTTGTGTTCCTCGTTTGTATGTTGCTTTGGATAAAAGTGTCTGCTATATTTTCATTTAGCTGTTAAAGAAACCTTTTCGAATGAGTCATTTAAAAGTAATATTTTAACCAAGGTATCTTTGAGGACAAGATACATACAGTACCAAAAATCATAGTGTCCTTGCTCCAATACATGTCTGGTAACCCTGAAGACATTGATTATGGTGTATTTAATTAAAGTTGGAGCTGAACGCTGCAGGATTAGACCTGTTCTCTATCATATAGTGTTCTGAAAGAGCTGCATGTTGGCTTGAAGTTCTGCTGGGACTGCTGCTCTCGTCACTAAGTGTTTCCGTTTCAGTCTACTCAGAATAGTCCTCTAATCATTCCCTGAGGATGTTTGCAGTGGCACTTAGCAGTCCACAGTTGACAGCAGAATGAATAATGGTCCAGTTATCCAGACATCATTAATGTTTATTAATTTTCAAAGACAGATAAGTATATTACACACATGAGTGCTGTCTGAATGTTTCATCCAAATGGCACCCAAAAAACTTCAGATGACTAGTCTCTGTTATTTATTGTTTCCCCTCTCTTTTTCCATCTTTCTTTCTGGCTCTCCATCTATTTTCAGGTCGGAGCCGGAAACAAGATCGCTGTCAACGGGAAGACCTGTACCCTCTGGTGGAATCCGAGCCCTGTCCCTGTGAGGAGTTTGTTTCTCAGCCATATGGTAATTGGTCATCTTGTATCCTATCGGCGATCCCAGCCCAAGGATCGCTCCAGGGATGGAGGAGTCGGCGAGAGGTGCGCGACTGTGGTCACGGATTGCGTTATCGCGCCGTGGCCTGTCTGGACCACGAAGCTCACTTGGTTAGCCCAGACCTCTGCAGTGAATCAGGTTCGTCTACTCATTTCCATCTCCTTTTTCTCAATTTCTCCCTCTCAGTAAAGAGCCAAGTAATTTTCCTCCACTGGGAAAGCAAGCAGTCATTAGTCAAATAGGAAGCTGTGGGGTGCCCTGAACTGTCAGTGTAAATTAGATGGAGGTCTCAGCATCGGCACCAGGTGTTTCCGCTAACGTAGTTAGCGTGATGCTGAATGGCAGGGGCTCGGCCACTCTGATTGTTCAACATGCTCTTTCACAGGTCTGGTGGAAGAGGTCTGCCACATACCCTGCCCTCTGGACTGCAAGCTGAGTGACTGGTCGCCGTGGTCTGCCTGCAGCGCCTCCTGTGGCAGCGGGCTGAAAATCAGGTCCAAATGGCTACGGGAGAAGCCGTTCAACGGCGGGCGGCCATGCCCCAAACTAGACCTAAAGAATCAGGTGAGATGTGCCATCTCAATGGGGAAATAGTATCCCTGTGGGCTTCCACCGCCATATGGTGGATCATCAGTGAGAAGCGAGTAATGAGAATCATTAGTGTCTATGATCGCAGGCATCATGATTCAGATAATCGCTCATGTAAACTGTTTCATTTAGGGCCTTTAACACATCCATTTTTATTGAATGCCTGAAATATCCCCACCGGAATATATTTAAGCCGCCTAGAGATACATTTTGCATTTTCAGCACGGTTAACATTCAACTCATTACCATTTCACCGGTTAATGCATGCTTCTTCATTAAGTGCAGTTTACTGAACGCACTTCAGCCTCGAAGCTAAAATATGAACAAACACAATCTCCTCATCCTTTAAATAGTTTGTCTCTCACAGCGAGACAGCACAAAGGTGCTAACAAGTGTCCCTGTAAATACTCTTCCTGATTGCTGTAGATTTGTACTCTTAGCAAGAAAAACATGCTCATTAGTGCAGACTGACTGTTTGTGACCTCTCCTCTCCTCTATTTGCTGTCAGCTAGTTAGGACAGTTTGTACAAGTGTTATGTTAAACGCCATTACTTAAGGTGCAACACCGCCAGTCCTCATCTTGCTAAAGTACACATATTGCTCGCGTATTGTTCAATCTTAATGAAATGCTTATTTGGTCAATAATGATGTGCTTTATGCATGAGCAAGGGCATTATTTGAGTCTGAATTAGACGCAACCGCATCTGCAAAAAAATGAAAGAATAGCATAAAAAAGGCACATTCGTCTATGAGTACATTTGCGACAGCTTGCTCCCAGATGGGCCTCGCTTTAAAGGGAAATGATATTATAAATGTGCTGTGTGTGCTGGAATGGGCTGCAGAGGACATGCTGGTTTCTAGAGGTCAGTATGCAGATGAGGCAGTGTGCGTGAAAAATATTCAAATGCATTCTTTTGCTGCTGTGTGTACAGATGGTTAAGTGCCTACTAACAACTTTTATGCACCCACTGTCTAACAGGACTCCAAATACCCCTTCGCCAAAGGCAGAGTTTGCCTTGGCTGATGCCCCCTAAAATCTTTTGGGGAGATGAACTCTCACTGTTAACATTTTGCAAACGGCTGCTCTGTGGTCTTGGCAGAGAGTCTGTGCAGCTGGTGGTTTTTGAAGCGGGCCGCTCTGTAAAGGTGTGGAGATTGAGATTTCTTCATAAGTATAGCAGAAAGTCACCACCAAAGCCACAGTGGATTTGTGTGTGAATGTGTTTAAAAGAGGCCCTGATGAAAATTGTATCACTCTGAGGATGCCCTTTTATAGCTCAGATGACTTAATGGAGTTCTCAGAAGGGTTTGATGGGAAATGTTAGAGTTTATATTGAAATCTCTGAATTTTGAATGCAGTCTTTGGTATCTTGGTATATCTGAGCACATTCGTTGGTTGGATCTATTCTGATTCTGAAATTTGAGAACTTTATTTTTAAACTTTCTTCATGTTTTTGTGCATTTGGCAAAAGCTTTTATGCAAAGTGACACAGCCTTCAATATAGCATTTTTTCAATTAATGCATTCTTTGGGAATTGAACTCATGACTTTAGCACATCTCTCCATTTGCTCTTCATCTGAAAAGTGATGCATCAAAAGGAAAATTCGTCCATATTTGAAACTTCATTTAAATCATTTTAAATGATGTTTACAAACAAATTTCAGGTGGAGCACGCGCAGGTAACAGTAGCCCGCTAATCACCAATCATCTAATAATCTAATCATCTAATCTCCCTATCAGATCTTACGTCACTTTCTCCAAATAGCCTAAATCCGTACTCTCAGTATCTCGATCTAAGCATCCCTCCTCTGCCCCTGCTCCTCCTTCTCGTTTCTCCGGGGGCAGCACGCAGGGTTCGGACAGGGCCGTCTGTATCTTTCCTCTTCGATTCCGATAGGGTTGTTAACCCTGAGTTTTCCCCTCAGACAGCACGCCAAACTAGCCTCGCTTATTACTATTTCGTTACCGGCAAGTTCGAACTTGTGTAACATAGAAAGCAGAGATATTTCCACTTTCCATGTGCTACTAGACATTTTTTTAAAAACTATTCTTCCACTTTTTGTGGCATCCACATGCTGTATGTGCACACACTTATTATTATCATTATAAATGGATCAGTATTAATGTGATAATTTTAATGGACAACTGGGAAACTTTAATTAAGCTTCTCTAGACTCTAGGCGTTTTATCCACAAGACTCAGTGAAGTGCACATCTTAGCAGCTGCATACATCACCTCTTTTGCCATCATATATCATCTATCAACATTCTGTGTTTACATTCAAATTAATTAAACTGCAGTTGTTTCATGTCTGTTTTTGTCTTTTTAATAAGATCTTAAAGTAGCAGTTTTTCTTTTCAGACCTTCAGCCCATTGTCCATCTCCAGCAGTGAGATTTTGGACCCAAAATGGATCAAATATTGTACATCTCTAAATCCAGTCGCTGTTTAGAACATTGACTGACAGATTATTAACCTACAAATGTGATGATCACATTTTGTGCTTGATGTCAAAGACAAGCAATTTAAATGTTAACATTTATTATCAGTTTATGTGTCATATGTTTATTTTATTCCCCCTTTATCGTTGGGATTTTTCTATTCTAAAGGCTGGAGAGTAAGAAAAGCAGAGTGAATGTGTTGAAACTACTGGTCCAAGAACAATCGAAAACCTTATTAGTGCAGTTTATGGTTCGTAAGCTCAAAGCATTCAAAGTGCAATTCAAGGCCAGCAAACATTTTCCTAAAAAATCAGGTTGTGCACTATCAACACAACATTTCAGTATTGTCACATCAAATTCATGTCATTTCCATTAGAGCAGATCACGTGTCTGGAGTGGGCTTTGATGCTGGATCCTCTTTAAGTAAATTGTTTGGAACAGGACTAGGTAAGGAAACTTTGTTAACACTCCACGTTCCTTGTGAGCTTTGGCTTGTTATGTGTCTTTGATAATCTGTCTCTGGCTGTTTGCCCCTGCTTTTAACAAGCAATCCTCACTTTCCCTAGTGTGGCTTTCTGCTGTGAGTCAAAGAGCAGGGCAGTGCTCTGCATTCATTCATTATTTAGGCTTTCGGGTATTACAGGAGCGTAGAGGCTTGTCACAATCACTAGATTGTTTCAGCTCCCTTTTGGACTAGTAAACAGCTGACCAGACCTGTCTTTTCACCACTTATCTATTGATCGGCTGTCTGACATGCTCGCCCTATAAGAACATAACATAGGAGTTGGACTGCAGCGCCTTGTTCCTGTCGGTCATAGTCAGAACGCAGCGCTCTAGTTTTTCTGCTGGCGAGAACAATTTGTTTAAGTGTTACTGCTTACCACATGTCAAACGAGGAGCATTCCATGTCATTATGCTGATAAATGCTGATGATTCTGACCGTCTTTGCCCTGTGATTGTCTGCCGTCAGCCGCGCCAAATGGGAGACGGGATGATGCGCGACCTTCTCCAGATGTTTCCTCTTGCACCGTTCCCCACAGTGAGTCACTCGACAGAGATCAAATTGATATTCTTATCTCGCCTCCTCATGCTGTACAGATGATCAGCCACTGTGACGGAAGCTGGAGGATGTTGTGCATGAAGGGATGTCACCCCTATGCTGTGTCTTACTACTGATCTGTAAATTGAACTGTGCAGGAACTGGCTTCATTTGTGCCACACGCTTTTTATTCTAAAAAAACAGCATAAACAAGAGTGTGATGGGTTTAGCTATTGTTTTAGAAGAATGCCATCATGTGTTAAAGGCATAGCTAACCCAAAATTGAAAGTTCTGTCATTAATCTCTCACCCTCATGCCATTCCAAACCCGCAAGAGCTTTGTTCATCTTCCGAAGACAAATTAAGATAGAAAGTTGAAAGTTTTCTGACCCTGCATAGTAGTAGTAATAGTCTATCTGACATTAGTTTGACTAATTCCCACTACCTAGGCGATAAAATGGCTTGTTTAGCGAACTGTCCAGGGGACAGGCAGGGAGCCCGGCTAGGGTTAACAGATGCTCGGAGCCCAGCCTGGTCCCCGCGTGCCCCCCGGAGGAAGTGGAGAACTTGGCAAAACGAGGGACCCTTCGTCAGGGTCGGCTTCGGCTCGGGTGGCGGAAAGGAAGGTGGAGGAAGACAAAAAATGCAGAAGCCGAGGATAGGGAGTGAGCGGTATTTAGGGCGGAGGAGAGGAGATTCGCAGGGTTATCAGAAATAAAGAGATTGGTGGCAGCTGCAATCGTTCGTGCGTGCTCCTCCTGAAATTCGATTAATTGCTTAATCGTCATTTATGATGCATCATGGTACTCTCACAAATGGTGGTAGACGGTGATGCAAAGAAGTAGAAGTGTTGATTAAAGTTTTTATTTTTGTTTCTTTTTGCACACAAAAATATTCTTGTAGCTATCTAATGTACTATTTTAATTACCTTTCTGTTGCCTGGGAACATTTTGGTGACATTGCTGTCTATGCAAGGTCAGAAAGCTCAGATTTCATCAATAATATCAATAATAATTTGTGTTCTAAAGATGAACAAAGAACTTGCAGGTTTGGAATAACATGAGGGAGAGTAATTCATAAAATATATATATATATTTTTTGGGTGAACTCTTCTTTTAACTCGCATGTCACTTTAAACATTATTTTAATAGAACACAAAATGAGTTATTTAGCAGAATGTACCACCTTATCTTTAAAATAATGGAAGTAAATCGACTTTTAAACATTAAAAGGAATGATGGAGGGATATTTAGCTGGTTGTGTCTTGAATTTATTGTAGATTATCACATGAAGTGGTTTTGGAAGCCTGTTTGGGAGCCTTGGTACTCAAACACTCTCTGTTTAGTCGTTGGCTGACTAATGCAGCTAGACAGCTGTCTTTGGTTTTGCACAGCATTTTCATCAGTTTGTTTGAGCACTCGAGCAAGATTTGAGTGCTCTTCTGTAACTTTGATATTTCCCTGCTCCTTTTTTAAATAACTCCTTGTACTTCATTACAGTACTGTGCATAACAAAATGAACCTCGCAAATATGACTTGTACTCATTTGTGTGTAATAGTCCATGTTTCTGAATCGCTCGTGACATGTCATTTTCTGGCTTTTGCTATTATGAGTAGGATCCTCGTTACTAAGTGTGGGAAATAGTGATGTTTCTATCAGATGCAACAGATGCAGTCCTCCTCAGGGTTGGTGCAGTCTCCGCCACAGTTTGAAGTCTGTTTTTCCCGCAGTGGAGGGCTCGGTGCTATTCGCTGTGTAAAGAACATTCTTCTTGCCCACCTCCAGAGCTGGGTACCATATGGTAGCCATCATGTGCGCTGAGGCAGACTGTTCTGCTGATGAGATGAGCCTGTGTTCAGCAGGCTTGCATAATTTAACAACCTCTGTAAATCTGTGCTTAGAAACCAATCTCCCTATAAAGCATTTCAGCCTCTCCCACAGCTTCTAAATGAAGCACGTCTTTAGCTCAGAAGTAGACTTTTAGAAACCATCTTGTCATGCTTTTGTATGCCGTGACTGCTCTGCAAGATTACATGCACTGCAGCGCAGGGAAATATGATGAAAGGCTGTTGTTAAACCTCACAAAGACATTATACTTCTGTGCACAGATTTTTTTTTTTTTGTGTAATACAACATGTTACAATTAAAATGGGATTTGTTTACAAAGCCACCTATTGTTGGCTACCAGGTACGGTGCTTAACGTTCATATTCTTAATATAGTGAATTGTGCTGCTTGTGCAGATACTCATCTGTGTGTTTTTCTTCTCTCTAATTTACAATACGTATAAATAGTATAAAAGACTTTATTTTGATAGTCCACTATAGACATTCTACTAACAGTAATTGCAACTACATGTCAACTAGTATTTATTGGTATTAGTAGACTATCTTCATAATATCTTCCAACTTTATTTGTTGGGTCCTGAACTCACAACATACTGACTATAAGAATCTTTGCACATGTATGTGAACTTATTCTACTAACCCTAAAACTACCCTAATAGTCTACTCTGAGAGTTAATAGACATGAAGTTGCAAATTATTGGGAATTAAAGGTGCTCTATGCAATGTTGCAGGATTTTAGGATTTAATTTTTATCCCAAACCGTATGCATCACCCCTTGATCGTCTTGCTGTCTGCCCTCTGAATACATCGGGAAAAAATCTGCTCTCGAAAGACAACACAGAGGCTGCAATACAGAAAGAAACATTTTGGGCACCACAACAAAAACAAACTTCAGTGGGGTTTAACGCGTGTTAAAGATCACATAGAGCACCTTTAACTGACATGTACTTGCAAAGTTATAGTTATTACAATGTCTAAAGTGGATATAAAGTGTAAAAAGTCAAAATAAAGTGTAATCGAAACTTGAACTATAAAGATTTTCGCAGAAGATATTAATATAAAAGTAGAAAGTTTTCTCCCTTTTCCTTTTAAATGGAACAGTACAGATGTGTATATATATTATATAATAATATGTAATATATATATATATATATATATATTAGGGGTGTCAACAATAATCGATTCGGCGATGCATCGCGATGCGGGGCATGAACGATTCAGCATCGATGCGACAAAGTGCCATAATCGATTATGCCACTGTTTATTTTCTGTCTGATAATAAACATGGTTTTGCGCAGCTCCTCAGAGAACAACGGCTGTGTGTAGTATATACGTCTCAATTTGAAATCACGCATCTGATGGCATTTACCGCTGATTACATGACCAGCTTTACTGACAAAACGTTGATCATTGGCATCCTTTATTTATATAATTTTAAATGGTTCTTATGCAGAGAGGAGAGAAACATTTCTCATTCAAAGCACTTATTTTGATTGTTTTCGGGTTTGAAAAGTCATATCTAATACCCTGTACCATTTTATTTAATCACATTTTATTTAATTTAATAACTTTTATGTCAAAGATACAGGTGTGACGAACTGGATGAGTGTCAGGAATGAAACAGAAAACATTCGGATCCATATGCAAGCTTTAATGACATCCAAACTCAGGGTCGAAACAGGCAGGTCATACGTTAGCAAACAACAATGGCGAAGGATAGGCGAGAGAATAGT
>JAUMHP010000057.1:7482647-7500060 GCA_032361065.1 Enteromius trimaculatus
CTGTTGTCTATTCCATTTGCACAACAGCATGTGAAACTGATTGTCAATCAGTGTTGCTTCCTAAGTGGGCAGTTTGACTTGGAGTTACATTGTGTTGTTTAAGTGTTTCCTTTATTTTTTTTGGGCTGTGTATATATATATATATATATATATATATATATATGTGTGTGTGTGTGTGTGTGTGTGTACAATATAAGTGTATAATTATATATATATATATATATATATATATATAGTACACTTGTGCATGCTTATGAGCACTAAAGTGAGTCACGATGAAGTTTAAATAAAGAAAAAGAAACTATCTAGAACAACATTATAGTGAGTGGGCCTAAGTTAATTTTATTTTTAGTTTTATAGGATTAAATTATTTTAAACCTTTTAAACAATTTGGTACGAATTATGTGTTGACCTTATGGTAGATCTAAGAGACATCTATTTGATGTCTGTATTTACATCTCCTAGATGTATTTACTTGATCATTAGATTTTGATCTACTGAAATAGTTTCCTATAGATGTCAA
The DNA here is from genome assembly GCA_032361065.1 of Enteromius trimaculatus. Classification (NCBI taxonomy): domain Eukaryota; kingdom Metazoa; phylum Chordata; class Actinopteri; order Cypriniformes; family Cyprinidae; genus Enteromius; species Enteromius trimaculatus. The sequence goes on from JAUMHP010000057.1 coordinate 7,483,171, forward strand.
ATAGACGTTTATTACATGTGTATAATTTAGATGTTTATAATTTTTTGGATAGCAAGAGAGCAAAACCATTTAATCAATGGAAAAACAGAGTTGATTTGTTGAATTATTATTATTTTTGTACCCGCAAATAATGTTGAAAAAATATTTACATTTCAGCAACCTACCATTATAGTGATCATTGTTTGCTTTAGTTGAGTTCTTGACTCCTAACTTTTCAAGTTAATTATCTTTGGTGCTTACAGTGTTTCAGCACTATAGATAAATTAATTAATATAGAATTTTTTTTTTTTTTTTGGAGTAATTACTTTTAGTGATGGGTGCCAAGCTGTAATAATGTAGAGAAATAATAAAAAGTGTTAAAGTTGATTTTTCATTACTAATCTGAATGTTCTCAATGTTTCAGAAATGCAAAGATACTGTGACAAAATATATTAAAAAAATTTAACATCAAAACTCATCATACAAATTTCAACAATGATAACAATTATCAGATTACTTCACCATTATAAAGTTTTGTATGCTGATTCTTGATGTCTAATTATTAGTATTATAATTATTCTTATTTGTATCTGTATGGTCTGTTAATTCATATGATTATGATAATCGTACCACTGCTTTAATCTCATGCTGAAGTATCACACATTATTCACACATAAAAACACAACACACTTGTGAGCAATTATTCAAATAACCCTGCAATGATTACACACATGATCACCAACCCCTGATAACAATGGATCTTACTTTTCATTGCCCTAACAAATTTATTTTAGCACAAAAAAGTGACAAAAACTTAAGATTAAAGTACAAAGAGTCAACAGCCCAACTACAAACAATGATCACAATATTGGTGCTTTGTTGAAATTTCAACATTTTCTAATCATTAATTGTGGGTGCAAAAGTGAAAAGTGTTTATTCAACGCAATTAACACTGACAATTTATTTACATTGATTCAGTCATTTCTTGCTATCAGGGTTAGAATGTATGTAAAATTGACATCTTAAAGATGTATGTCAGACATTTGTACACATTCCAGATCAGGTGATCTTTAACAGACATCTTGCAGATTAGTTTATTACCCGAGAGAAAGTGTACTGCAGCATCAATTACCTCATACGCTGCACCCGTCTCTGAACAGGACAGCAGAGGGAAAGTACTTTGCATTTTAAGTGACAGTGCCCAAATACAGTGCATCTTGTCTCCATCTACTGGCAACTGTTGTGTAAATTATATGTATATAAATATATATTTATATATATATAGATTAACAATAGCAGTCACCGACAATGCTTCTTCAGTGGAAACATAGGATCTCACCTTACTTATTAAATTTAAGTACAACAGAGTAAATCACTCTTAAACTTAAGTTGCAAAGTGTCATAGATTAATAAAGCACTATTGTGTGTTCTGTATCATTTATAAAAAATAAAAACATCAATACCCATGCATCTGAAAATCATTAAAAGTTATATGTTTGTGATTAATATTTAAATATATTTTTATTTATCTGTTAAATGTTAAGTGTTACACACAGTAGTGTTTAACAGAAAAATAGATGTTTCATGGAATAAAAAATAGTCTGAAAGCAGTAAAGCTAAATAAAGCTAAAATGTTCAGTTGTAAAAACCACCATCTGGCTGTACTGGTGCTGCAGAAGACATGTAATGTCGTACAGTCTAATGTGAAGATAAAAGTAAATAGAAAACAGACTCGTTTTAGTGCATTTAATGTGCCATGACTTGTTTATCTTTTCCTTTTGTTCTTAGGCTGAAAAGCTATGCAGAGGTTTGTTTTCCTATTGCAGCCAAAAGATGACAGTGATCAAGTCTTCACAGAAGTGCAGGGGTCATTCTGCCGGCGGGGGCTAAACACTTCAGCTCTGAGGTACGGATGAATGAGCACAGTTGTTCTGTAATGAGTGGAGTGTAACTTGTCCATATGTTTGCATATGGCGGTGGTCTGGCAGAAGCAAGATTATAAAGTTATCCAGCAGGTGGCGCTGCAGTTTTTCTAAACCTTAAACCGACATGATTTCCTCAAGTGAGGCCGAGCATTCATGCTGAGAACGGTGTTCATGCTCCATTTGTAGTCGGTATACAAGGGTAAACATGGGAGGAGGCCCATTGTGATATCATGCCTTCACCCAAAACCACAGACGCATTAGTAGAAATTATGTGAAGAATTAGACAATCATTTTCCAATAAGAACAACACCTGCCACTAGTTTCCACAGTGCTTCACAGATTGAATCAGAGTAATAAACACAACTGAAAACAACAGTAGACTGAATTAAGAAGTTTGCAGCATAGACTGCATTAATTGTTCCCTAGCATTATAATAAACACCTGTCCCCAGAAAGATAGTGACCATAATTTGTATTTACCTCAGTGTGCGTGCAACTGCTGACACGTTTCCAGAAATGTGACAACGCTGATGAAACAGTGCTGGGAAATGTTAGAAAAGAACCTTGCTACTTGTACGGAGTTAAGCTAACTAAAAGCTAACTGCAGCTAAATATTTCAGTTTCTGAATGATGAGTAGCCTACCTGTAAGTTTAATGTACTAATAGCTACATAATACATAATGATGAATTATAAAATAATTCTTATATATATATATATATATATATATATAGCCAGTACATTTCATAGCTGTTTAAGGCTTGACCACAAAAACTATTAAAGGCTTTTGATATAGACTATTGAAAGAGGGAACATTCATAAATATCTGTATATTTTTTTGATGACATCTTTTGAACTCACATTGAGTTTTAAGTATTACACTGAATCGATCCGGCTGTTCTGTGACTAACGCTTACATCCCAGCGAGGCTCGAATCTCATTGACAGTGAAAAAAGGCTGTTGTCCATTAATCCACATTTAACTAGAACTCCTTCCCTCCTCCTCCTTTTTCCTTCGATCATTTCTTTTCCTCCCTTTCCCACCCCTCTCCCTCCTCTTTCATCACTCAGCGCTCTTTACATCAGCCATCGCGCCGGTGCGTAGACCTCAGCGAGAAGCCAGCGAGACATAAACTGCCCCTTCAATGTTTCAAACAGGCTTTAATAGGCAGAAGCCGAAGCATGACCTTGAAATATGGCCTCCGATACAAATCCTGCAAATGGCCGCTGTGGCCACAACGTATTTCATTCGGGGAAATTAGTGCTGTTTAGCAGCTGCGGTTATATAGTGCCCGTCCTGAGATGGCTATGAATGGTGACCCGCCTTTTGATTGATGATTTCTGCCTTCTGCCTCTATTACCTATTGGAGGACGCCAGTGAAATCACACACTGATGGGCCAGTGCTTCCAGACTCTCTTTGTTACTCCAGTGCAGTTGGGTTCATGAACCAGCCAGGCACTTAGAAATACCGCAGGAGATTGAAGAGTCAAAATAAGTTTTCCTGACTGCGAAAGAGGAAATCGAGGCAGGAATTATGGGAGTGCATAGCACCATAATCAAGATTAGATTCGGTTAGCTCATTAATCTCGAACAAGACTGTGGGAGCATAAAAGAAAAAACATTTATTTCAGGATGGCTTGAATGAATGGGGGAGATTAACTCAGACTGCAATGATTTACGATTTGTTAATAATACATCATGGTTATAAAACGTTATTAATCGGACAGTTTAAATGGAATCATTATGTGCATTTTATTAATTAACCCAATTTATCTTTTGATTTCTGTCAGAGATAAATATCGTTGAAAATCACTGGTGCAATTTGTTATTTTACTGACTGTGTGAATGAGTGATTTGCAGGGAAACTTTTGCAGGTTTTTGAGTATGTTTAAGGGCTGACTGATGGAACATTGCTGGAGTTAATTAACAGAAGCCATAAGGCACCTCTTAAGGCAGACCGGTGTGTGTTGGCTTAATTAAGGCTCACTGTCAGATGTTCGTTTAGTCAATATTTAACGCTGCAGGCCTCCTTAACAATGCTCCGTTGATCCTTTCCCCCCCAAAATCATGTCTTGTATAACAGACCTTGTTCTGATGATTCTTCAAAATAATGTTCACTGGATCGTTTTTCTTGTGAAATGACATTTTCATTTTGGCTTCAGATTTCATTATACTCTAATTCATTGGCATCGCCTGTCTATCAAAACCAGTCTACTCAGGCGAACTTTAGGGCAAATCCGTTTAAAAGGATCTTATAACCAGGGTTCCATTCCTTCAGCAAATTAATGGAAGATCTGCTTCATTCTTTTAATCGTATCGTGTTTTAACTTTGGTAATATTAAAAACCAGTCCCATCATTTATCCATTCTGTGGATCTTAAATCTTTTCTTCCTCTTGGGACCCCCCGTTCAATTGTGCATACAAAATTAAGTTTCAAACCTAATACATTATTTGAAGTCGGGGGTCTCAGGAGTGGCTCCCTGCCTTAATAACATCTAATAAAGTTTCACTGCTCTTCGTTTTTGATTCAGCCCGCTATGTGTTTCCAAGAGAAAATTAATGAAGACTTCCATTAAACTGTCAAATGAGCCTGTTTTGGATTTATATGACCTGTTTACAACTCCACTGAGGTCTGAGACACAGTAAAAACATTGTTACATGATCCAACAATCTTTTACTGTCTTATTTGCAAGGATTGGTAAATGGTAATCACATAATGACAATGCACAAATAATTCATGATATTGTGAGCAGCTTTTATTATTTGTTGTTTATTACTTTATTACTGTTTTTATATAAGATTGTATTACTGATTCTAGCCATTAATCAAGATCAATAGATCAACAGTACAAATGCATTCTGGTGTTTCATTCCCTTTAGGATGGGAAAACAACAGTTCATTTTTTCCAGGTGTTGCTGAGTTTAATTTCTTTGTGAAATGTCTGTCTGCCACTCTCTTGACATGCGGCTCAAAATATTTTCTGTTCATCCACTCTCTCCTGCCCATATGCATGTCGAGGGGTGTCACGAAAACCGCGTGTAATTCCTCCGTAGACCTGATCTCATTCGAGATGATCCATGTATCTTTGGCAGAGCCGGTGCTGTTGTATGTTTTACTGTAGCTTCCAGTGAGAAAGACATTATTCATCACCAAACGATCTTGCCATCCTCAAACAGCCCTATAAAACACAGAGTAATGAGGCTTCTGTGGCTGCTGTCAACCCAACACTGCTTTGTAAAGGATGACACAATTATACTTTACTAGCTCTCTGAAAATGCTGACAAGCTCCAGTTCAATAAAGCACAATTTCTTTGGCTTTTCAGCAGCCGTAGCTCAAAACTGGACGTGGACAGGAATCCTCTGCCTTATAAGAATTATAGAAATGTACAGACCATGCTTACATTATACTACACATTATGCAAATGTACTGTATCATTAATATTCAAAATGTGAATGCTAGCAGTTCTGCAGTATTAAAAGGTAATGATGGCTAATATGCAATGTATAATGATAATTTATTCAGAGAACAGGAAATACTTCTTTAACCAGATGTCTTTTTTTTTATTTTACAGCGGAAACAACACATTCGCTTGAAACATGCATAATGCAACTTTTTAATGCAAGGCTTTGCAGTATAGATTCTGTCTGAAAACTATGTTCTGTGTCTTAACTTGAAGTCAAATGTTCATCTCTAGAAAGCGATTGGCTGACTGTTCACCTTTTATTCCTTCTGATCATTACTTTTAGTTGGTTCTTGAAGGAAATAACCTGCACCCAACTGTGAGAGCATACATGCTTGCACTATCATTCAAAAGTTGGTGGTAAGATTTCTTAAAATGTTTTTTGAAACATTCTCACTCACTAATGCAGCATTTAGTTGATCTACACAGTAAAAGCTAACAATACTGTGAAATATTATTAAAAGTACACAAATAGGAATGCCATTTTATTTTATCTTCATATATTTTAAAGTGTGATTCATTTATGTGTTTCTGCAATTTTGGCACCGCTGACTTTTCAGCAGACATTACTCCAGTCTTCAGTGTCATATCATTATTAATTTGCTGATTTTGTGTTCAAGAAAAATGTCTTATTATTATCAATGTTGTGTGGCGGCAATTAATAGACAGTTTAGCAAAAAATATTTTTGAACCCCATATTTATTTGTGTATGACGTCTAAATTAATAAACATGAGTAGGAAATGAATTGATGAATAGGAAGTGCTTGCAGTTGGCAAAACTGCAGAAGACTGAGTGGCTTATTGCTGTAGGCTACCAACATTATGATATGAGGCATTTTTTTATATAAATCTTAATTTGAAGTTCTAATTATACTAGTATATGTTAGAAAAAGATAATCATGAAATCAGTGTGGTGGCAGTAAAGTTGATTGAACTACATCAAATTTTAATGTTAATGGCATATGTTGCCACACACCGTGATGCCTGAAGCATTTGAGGTGATAGTAACGCTGGTAAATTTGTTTATTTATTAAAGGAATTGCTTGGTTCTCACTCTCCACTATCAGTGAGGCTTGTCAGCGGCAGAGAGCAGGTGATGCATGAGCCAATATGTTCACTAGAGAGAACCCAACATCGCACATCAGCATTAAAATCGGTTTCTCTTTGAAAGAGCTCTGGGCTGTACATACTGTTCCAAAACAACGCTAATCGGAGGTCACAAACCTGCAGAAGGCTTCTGCAAGGTTTTACAGAGTTTTTATGATACTGTGTCCTTCAAGATGTTGATAAAGACAAAGATAAAGACTTTTTAATGTTTAATGTTAATTTTTCTTTGAACAAACTGTTGCCCATGAATAACATACATTTAAATCTACAGTAAATTACTGGCATCCAGCTGCCAGTGATACTGTAATTTGTACAGTGTAGAATTTTGACTGGTGGCATGAAATGTGAGCCAGATTTTATCTGCCTAAACACCACACAGAAAGGTGAACAACCTTTCAGGCAAAGGAACGAGGACACCGAAGTGAGATGTTGCGTTTTGTAAATCCTAGGCTCAGTATCAGTGAGCTCATGAGCTCTTGTTTATTGGTGACATCAACAAGTGCAGTAATTATGACAGAATGACTTTAGTCCTTGACCCAGTTCAGATGTGTTATCATATCAGCCAGCTTGGAGTCAAGATTACGTTTAAACTTAGCGAGAAACGAGGGAGAGAAACAAGTTAAAGCCATTTGACAAATACATGGAGAACCCGTAGCCTGAAGCCGTTTGGAAAGCAGTAACCCCCTGCAAGAAGAGGAACAGAACTGGCATTAAATTCTTAAATTCCTGCTCTCCAGCCAGATGCCTACAGAGCTGAACACTGTTAATCGAAACCATGAACCTCTTCTGGCTTGGGGAAATCGTCTTGGAATTTTGATTCTGGATTTATTTGCTGCTAAGTGCACTGCTAGCCTCAGGGCCGGATGTTTGGAAATACAGCATAAGAGGGCACACATAAAATGTGCCTTGGATGTCCTCATCATCTCTGAACTTTGTGTTGTCTGTCAATTCTACAGTAGTGTGAAAGGATAAATATACTGACAAAGGAAGCATTATAGAACAATAGTGTTAAATACATATTCTTATTCTTGTGTACTTTTCTTTTTTATTGTATGGTAGAGCTTTGACCAACATGTCAAAGCATAAAACGCTGTATAATGCATTTACTCATTTATCATTTAGTCCACTTAAATCCATCACTTTCATACTTTCATTAGTAGTTTAGATACTGCGCAGTATCTGCCACATCTAAAATGGAAATAATGTCAAATATTCCACAACAGTCTAAATTATATGCTGCTTTGCCCCAGAGAGTTCTGATAAAATTCCTTGTTGGGAACTTTTGCTGATACAACAAGTTACCACTCCGCACAGAGAGCATAGATCTAGTGTTAATCAATACTTCACTTTTTCTTGCTATTTTGAAGGATGGTGCGTTCGAGCTGAAACTCGTCCAAACATCAGCCCTCTCTGGGCTTCTCCAGCAAACATCCATTATCCAGAGCCATCCGCTTCCTCGGGCTGATCTGTGGAGGAAAACTGTTGTTGTTCTCAGCAAGCCGTAAGATGAGTTTCTCTCTGCTCTTGAACAACAAAACTGGACATCAAGTGTTGCTCTTAAGGTTAATTAGAAAAATTATCTCATCAGTTGAGGACAAATGGACCAGAGGAGCCCCTCCTCCTTCTGCCAGAGACGTGCTAATCTCTGGCAGGTCTGCTCGGGGTCCACCTGTGATCTCTCCTTGTCAGAGCCGCTCACGGTCCCCACGGGCCCCTGAAAAGATCCGCTTCACTGAGTCACTGTGACTGGGCTGCTAATAAAAAAACAGGAAAGAGAGTGACCTGTTTGGACTCACTCACAACCACTTTGTATCCCACCTATATCTGTCTCCTCATCTCCCTCTCTCTCTTTCTATCCCTCACTCAGTCACTTTATCTATACGTGGCTTTTGGTCTTCACAGATCTCTTTCTCTTGGTATCTGTTCCTCGTGTGCCGCTCAGGTAATGCTGGCACAAATGAAGCAGAACGGCTTATTTTCTCTCTCCTGCATCACTCTGGGCTCTCTCACTTGACCATATCCTTTTCAAACTCGGTTCGTTTCTATCCAAACACTCTTTAATCTTTTTCCTCTCTGTTGCATCTTGCATCTCTTTCAGTCACATTTGTCTTCGTCCCCAATAATTTTATGGATAGATTGGCAAAAAAACTAAATGTAGTCAGTATTTCTTTACCCTCAAGCCATTTAGCATACAGATAAAGCTATATATGCTGTTTTTCATTGTAGATATGCGTACAGGAAAAGTGTTTTTTACTACACATATGTTTACATAAACACTGACACATACATTTTTAATGAATTTACAGCATCATAACATAAGTGCAACTCTAGAGATGTACACTACAAATATTTACAAACCTTTTTTTTAGATTCATAGAATATTAAATTGATGCAATGAATAAATGTGATCAGTCTTTAATGCCATTACATTTATTTAACAATTTGCATATTTGTATTTGACAAATATCATTTTTGTTGTTGTTTCCATCATTTACCACATATATTGTCCGTTTTATTTTTGTTAACCATATGTAATTATACAGTTTTATAGTATAAATACTATGTGCATATATTAATATTTTAGATGCTGTCAATTCATACAGTAAACATGCAATAAATACACACATATAAACACATTACATCTAGATCAGGCTGTTTTCAATGAAAAGAAATTCTGAAGGATGTTCATGCAGCTCTTTAAAAACACTAAAAGAATCATAATGCAGCTCATATTTAAAATCTTCTAAAGCCTAGGACTGTTTTCTATCATGTTGTTATATGGAAAATAGCATAAAGATCCCCCAATTTGTGCTCAGCAGAAAAATACCAGCACGTAATTTTAAAGTCATGAGGGTGAGTAAATAATGGCAGGATTTTCATTTTTGGGTGAACTATCACTTTAAGCTGGCTGCATGATTTCTCTCATGCTTGAAATCCCAGTAATGGTCCAGCGGACAGGAGAGTGTGGTTTACATTCCTCGCTCCAGAATGGGAGATATGAAAACCTATTATAGAGACAGGTGGGGGAATGATGGGTCAGAATAATTTTGTTTGTCTGCTTTCTTGGCTTTACGAAATAGCTTACAAAATAACTGTCTCCGCATACGATAGTCATGCGTGCCACATAATAGATGCACCTTTCCAGGATGCACGAGCATTGATTTTTGTGTTTCCTCTTCTAACCTGCTGACCAAATCATTGAACTATCCAATCATGCAAGGGCTGGCCGATAATGTCAGGCCTATTGTTCATGAGAACCTCCGGCTCATGTCTGGCCACACGGTTACAGCTTAATTTATTATCTCTGGTGGCATTCGAAATGTGATTGGCGAATATGCTTCTTGTACTTTCTTTTTCATTACTCAGTTCCACTTAAATGTCAATCAGAAGCTGTCACAGGAAGTGAGGAGGAAGGTAAGGTCACATGTGTCCAAACTAGTGGCTCATTAAGTCATTCACACAAACACACGCGCTCAGTCAGATCCTTCACAACAGCAGATTTTGTATTCTCTGAGTTGCGCCACAAACAGGGGGTTCTGGGTGGTTGCCAGGATGAAGCTAGGTGTTTGGATTGGTTGTGTTATTATGCAATTGAAAGCTCCAGAATTAATATGCCAATTATTAATACATTTATAAAATACCCACCACTTTTGTCTCTGTTTATCTTTTAAATTTGACTATGTTTCAGTTCAGAAAATGTAAAAATGATCACACAGGCCTGCCTACACGTTCAACTACAAAAGTGAGTGCGTTTGAAGTGCCTCTTGATCTAATCTAGACTTCCTGCCTGTGGTGACTTCCTTCCTGTCTTCTCCTCAGGTGAATGCTGAATCCCACTGTGTCCTGCTCGCTGTTTATTAATGACCAAAGCTTTAACACAGCTCTCACTCCTATGGAAATGGGGTAATCTAAATGATTGAATATGTGTCCACAGATAGCTACGATTCATTTATTACCCTGATGTTTGTCTGATAAACTGCATTAACAGGACTTTGATGAGAGAGAAATGGGATATCTGCATCACCAATTGTCAATAGTGCAAAAAAATAAGAAAAAAGAAAAGAATAGTACTGCAGAGGTGCAGTACGCAATGTTTAAAGCCCGAAAGTTTTACACTGACCTTCCCAAGTAGATAGTTGTTGTGTAATTTTTAATGTGTCATCTCCTTTATTCTCTTATACTGTACTAAGACTTCATTATATTCTGTTGCATTCAGAAACTGCATTCCTTTGTACTGTTTATTAACGGTCAAAAACAGACCCAGAAAATTGTCTTTTCTGCTTCAAACTCAGAATGTAGCAGAAAATAAACCCCCTACCAGAGAGAATTACGATCCCCCAAACGGTGACAGTAATAAATATCTGACACTGCATTTTTATAGGTATCACCATGACCCTCAAAATCATGATCTCATCATTAATATGGGAGCACCAAATGATAGATCCCAGCATGCTCCACTGGAGACTCCCAGCACTAGCGTTGGCCTTGGCTCGTATATCACTCTGAACATTTTTGGACATATCTAAGGGCGCTCATATTGCAAGGACTAAATATTTTAGGTTTGGTAAAACCATGTTAAAACCACATTCACCAAGCCTAATATGTAACACTATAGTATATCAGTTAGGTTAGTGCTTCTTAAGAAAACGAGACCAGCAATTGTTGCTGTATTTTGTGTCAGCAGCTGTAAATGTATTATTTTTCTTTATGATAGAATGATTCTAATATAATATTTTATTTCACCCTCCAGCTCTTTTGTGATTGGTTAAATGAACTAAAATGACAGCTAAGGATTTGTATGTATTAATTTAAATAAAGGCTTAAAATGGGATTTGTTGAAAAATCACATTTGATGTTCTTAATGTTTGATTGATGATTTCACATGATCACAGCTCATTTGTGTCTGTTTAAAACTAATGACATGACATGCATTCTTTTAAAATCACATAAATAGTTAATTTAAATGACCCTGACTTTTTGAAGTTGAAATGGTCCACTCCAATTATCCACCATGTATTCCTGCGAAGGAAACTATTATTCTTCAGAGAGCCATTGATTCTTCATCATGTGAATATATGCCAATCACATCAACACCCTTGTTAACTCATACCTTATTATTAGCTTTTTGGGCTTTAGATGTTTGCTCTGATTGTGACGCTTTATTCTTGGCAGCGTTTAAAAAAACAAAACGTACTAACAGCAATAATGCATGCTTTCTTGTTAAACGCACTTCTGTTCCACCAAGCACTTTTATCTCAAAGTGTTTTTTTTTTCCTCATTCCAAACTGAAATGATTGTTCTTGTTAGATCAGACATAGCTCAACTCCAACAGGTAAGCCTTTCTTACTCCGTCTCTGTCTCTTTCTTTTGCTCTCTCTCTCTCCAGCTCGACACATGCAGGTGTCAGGAGCCGTCTCGCTGGCTTGTCAGAGCTGCTCTGCGCCATGTCTGGAGTGATTCATCTTGTTGCCAGGATCATTAACTTCCTGTTGGAAGGACTGACATAGAGAAAGTCAAAGCAGACTCGAGAAGAGCTGATGTGCCACCAAGCCTTCCATATTAATTAGATTGAAACTTTCTCTTATTTGCTTCTCTCCTCTATGAGTATGTTTTTATTTTGCTGCAAAAACACATATAGGAGATATAAACAGACAGATTAGGAAAAAAGGGAGACAAAAATGTCCTTTTTTATGGAAAAAAAAAACATGTTGTGTGAAGTGTATGTCGTCAAAATGTGATCACTGAGGTGCACAAAGTGAGCTTGTCTATCAAACAGACTTATTGTGTTTTTAACTACATTTAGATTAAACAGACACTTGCGTCCATGGTTGTCCTATTATTAAACAGTCACTAGCGCCCTGATTGTCCCATTAGAGTAATGAGTTGCTGTCATTGATGACTAATTACATCATTTCAGTAATGTTGCATTTGTTTATTTTAGTCCTGACATGCGTTTATAGCTATCAATATTGTTTTTCGTTCTTTCGTTCTTTTTTAACAATCATGCCCATCTGAAACCTTCAGTTAATTACCAATAAAATGCAGAATCTAATCAAATTAACCTCCTTTCCAGTACATTACACTTTCCACTAAGCATAATTATACAGCAAACAAAACATCTTTCTGTATGCTCCTATGCACCGGGGTTCTTTTCACATATTTTGTGAGCAGAAAGAAAAAGTGGGGATTGAGGCGCTCTATATGTCCTAAGTACTGCTTTATTTGAAGTTTGCGCCGATGATGCTGAGACTAATGGTAGAAAATGAGTGGTGGATCACCTTGTGACCTTTCACTATACACCTCTATTGTTGTTGCCTGGTAACAAGATAATACTTAGCTGCCCCTCAGCCTGTGCAGAAGGAAACGGTCATATTTTAAGATATGGTTTGAAGGGAATCATACTGGTTTTGGACATGAAAACATAACGGACCTTTTTTTTTTTGCTGCTTTGAGTGGAGTGTGAGGATCATTCTGACTTAATTTGGTGCGTGCTTTCTCATATGTTGAATGAACAATAAATCCGATGATATTGGAGAAAAGGTTATGCTTATATAATTGAGAGGCACTAAACCCCTTATAAGGGGGATGCAGTGTTATGATAGCAATAGATACACGGATGTTAGTAGATTTTTTCTTTCAATCTGAAGCCAAAGAAATGTATGCTTCTGGAAAAAAATAAACAACATTGCTGGAAAATAAGTTCTATCATAGAATACGCTTTTAACTGTATAATATATATAATAGTAATCTCAAGTTCAAATTTTATTTGGCACATACACAGTCATACACAGTACGATATGCAGTGAAATGCTTAGACAACTGCTCAGACCATAAAATAAAAGACTAAGAATAGGGAGTAAATATGAAATATACAGTAAATTTAACTAAGAGAATAAAAATATAAAATTAAAATAAATAGCTATACGATACAAAATACACAATATGAGAAATATATGAGAGTACAGAACAAAAGAAAATACAAACTAGATAAATAAATAAAAACGGTAATAAATAAAAATGGTAATGTGGTGTCAGTGTAATGTCCAGGGGCTGAGCAATCCACATAATTAAAGTGACAGGTGCATGCAAGTATGCTGGAAGTGATTTATTTAAAGTGGCTTATGATAGAGTGATGAACTAACTAACTAATGACTACAAAAGTGCAGTTGTGCAGTGGCCACTAATGTAAGTGAATGTCCAGAGTGTCCAGAGTGAGTGCAAAAAAAAAACATATGTAAATCTGTAAATAGTTAACGCCAAAAATTCCCAATTGAATGAACCAAGACCAATATTCAATACTATAAAACTATAAAAAAATATATTTTTATTTAATTTAAAATCAGTTTACATTTTTATTTAATATTTTAATATACCACTGATAAAAGCGTAGAAATTGTATTAAATCTAAATACATTAATTATATTTTTGCATTATATTTTCGACATGAATAAAATGAGGGGCTAATCATAATGATAAATCAGAGCTAAGTTGCAACTACATGTAAAGTAGTAGCAGTCATTAGAGTATTAGTAGACTAATGACTATCTTCTAACACTTTATCTTGATGGGTCTACAACATACTCCACAAGTATATGTCAACAACTTATTCTACTAACCCATAACCTAACAGTCAACTCTGAGAGTTAGTAGTCATGTAATTGCAAATTAATGGGAATTAGTTGACATGTAGTCGACAAGTTTCTTATTGTTAGTAGAATGTCTAAAGTGGACTGTCGAAATTAACTGTAACATTACCGCAGTATATTTTTCCTATACCAAGTGTTTGATGAATGTTCAGTATAACATTTATGCACCAGAAGTGGGACAAAACTGCATGATTCATATAAACCACGTTACATCCGCTCAACTCAGATTTCAAATATTTACCCACTGATGAGTCTCGGTCACGTGAGCACTACACACAGTGCTTTGAGATCCTGGGTGAAGAGATTACATTCTGCAAAGTCCATGATTCTGTGATTTTAAGCTAGTTTACAGCCAAAAGGAAACAACACTGATATATTATATGCAACAAACAGTGAAAAGTATTTTCAATCTACAAATCACTATGATTTAATACAGCTTTTTTATAAGTGCTAATTATCGATATTGACTGATTATTATAATTGTGATACTTTTTGTTCATATCACCTAGGCCTGACCATTACAACAGAAATTTACTATGCAGAAAAAGAAAAAAAGAGGCACAGTTAAAGTTATATTTCCAGTGTCTCCCCTTGATTAGTTTAACAGCTCGTTTGATCTTTCCCTGTGACTGAAGTGTTGAAGTAAAACATGCAGACGGGGGAGGGTACACCGGCTCCCCGCTCCACCACATGCCTGTGGGGCACAAACATCTTAATGTCACACGGAAATTAAAACACTTTCCCATTACCCTGGCCCTGAATCTTAATTTGCTCTTCCACAAACTATACAAAGTAGGTGACAAGGTCAGTAAATTTTTATTGAATAGGAGGTGAATGTTGACCTTTGAAGGTAGAAGTTAAAATAAGTCTTTAATTCCTATATGTGAACACACAACAGGCTTATAGGATTGACTTTTAAGCTGAGCACATACAGATGCTTTGCACTTGAATTGTTTTTAAATTGCTTATTGATTATCAGGGGAATCATTTAAAGAAAATTAAGCACCGATGATTATTATAAAACACTTTCAGGTTCTAAATCGATGTGTTGGATGCTCTCTATCTGCTGCCGACCTTACGAGTTCTCTCCATCATCTTTTGTGCTTGATGCTCTGAGTCAAACATTAGTAGAGAAATGCATGTCGGTAATGGCACTCTGGTAACTCATGAGCTCTCCGAGACACACTTCACAACACAAAACAATTTGGCACCTGTAAGGCTATGTCAATACCTACTGACAGAAGACAAATGTTGTTATTGTTTTGTCATTTCAACATTAGCAGGAGATTTGGGATACGCGGTGCACATCTCAGTAGCAAAAGAATGTCAGCTAATATGAGGACACTCAGAAAAGAGCACCATATTTCTTGCAACTGACAAACAGAGATGATGGATTTTCCTTAGACTCTTGAAACATCACCATCAAAACCTCTGAAAAGCTAAGACAGAAACTAACTCTATAGGACAGCAAGACTGAATTACCTTTTCAGAGCATTTGAGGTAATAGAAACATTGCTGTGCGCAAATATTGAGCATGAGACATGCGCTCTATTGAACAGCTATTATGTTGAAGCACTTTGTGTGTTGTGCTATTGATTTGCTTAACCGTGCACTATTGCGTGTTGTTTAATTGACTAACTTAACTATGCAGAAAACACACATGCATTCACAATAAATTAATCATGGTGCATCAAGCTGATATATATATATATATGTGTGTGTGTGTGTCTGTGTGTGGGTATTGTATTGTTTATAATAATCTGCCTGGTCTCAAGGCATAAACGTACCTTGGTGTACGTTTAAGCGAGACACGAAATACATACCAATAAGTACAAATCACTGCAGTTTCTATAAGAAATGAACACTATACGTAAAACTCTGACATCTTTTATTGCTTATCACAGACATTTACAGTTTCGATTAAAGCATGAAGCATCATTTCCACACGATTACTTAAAGAATATCGTGTTATGACTTCAAAATAATATTAATATTAATATGGTGGGATATTTGAAAACTTGTATTTTTAGGACAGCAAGTCTAATAATTAGGTCAGTTAAGCACTTTTGAGTCAATTATAGTATATCAAGATAATGTTAACTAGCTTACTACACAATCTAAATTTGATGTCAATTTAGCTAATAATAGCACAATTAATCATTCTTTCATTTCATTTAATTTTGGGGTGAAGCAACCCTTTAAGACCTAGAAGAGTCCTGCGCCGGCTGTTTCTGCTTCACAGCGAATTTTTTTTATTTAATTTCATCGTATGATAAATTCAATATAATGATAAATAAATAGGTTTAGCAAAAAAAAGTGATTATTTTTAAGAACCTTGTGATTATTTTATGCATGTACACAGTGGGTACGGAAAGTATTCAGACAAATTTGTCACTCTTTGTTATATTGCAGCCATTTGCTAAAATCATTTAGGTTTACACAGCACCCCATATTGAGAGAAAAAGCAGAATTGTTGACATTTTTGGTCTGATGAACCAGGCACTGCTCATCACCTGTCCAATACAGTCCCAACAGTGAAGCATTGTAGTGGTAGCATCATGCTGTGGGGGTGTTTTTCAGCTGCAGGGACAGGATGACTTGTTGCAATTGAGAGAAAGATGAATGCGGCCAAATACAAGGATATCCTGGACCAAAACGGTCTCCAGAGTGCTCAAGACCTCAGACTGGCCCTAAGCAGACAGCTAAAATAACGAAGGAGTGGCTTCACAACAACTCTGTGACTGTTCTTGAATGGCCCAGCCAGAGCCCTGACTT